>CM060842.1:59482500-59612500 GCA_030762175.1 Metallyticus violacea
CTTTATACGCACATAAGTAAACATTCTCTTTTACCTCTGATTAAATGGGTTGGGAGTGTTGCAACTACTCTTAGTTCCTAGGTTCATGTTGTTGTAGTCGTCTATACCATATAGTCCGCTTGTTATGCTACTCATTTCATTGTTTGACGTAGTACCGAGCACATAGTGTCAGTTCTGTGTGTTCCAGGTATAGTAAAATGAAGTATTTAAATGCGGAGTTGGCAGATGATCACATATCTGTTGATTAGCCGAGGTGGAGAGAGTCTTCATGCTCGTATTCTGTAAGGCTGCCAGACAATACGAGAAACTCCAGGGATACATCAGCGCATCAGGGAGTTCATGCGACGGAGGGTTGATAAATGCAACCCTGCTGATGGAGGATATTTTGCACATTTCATATGATTTCTATCTCCCATAGATGCTTTTTAATGTTCTGTTATGTGGTTTGGGTGTAGAAAAATGGTTCTAACTAGAAAATAAAGCAATATAGGACCCTTGTGCTTATTGTATTTTAACCTGTATATGTTAAAATATTTTCCCAAAATTTGTAAATACCTTTTTGTTGCACCCTGTATAATTCTTCAAGCATATCGTTCTTTACACGATTTATCTTAACTGTTGATAGGTCATGTCCAAATTCAGTAACTATTTTTTAATATTAAGGGAACAGTTCCTATAAAAGTTTATATATTTGGTATGAATTTCCTTTGGCGTTAAACCATCTTTTACAAAGAAAGTCATTACAGCAATTTTATTTGTGGGTATTGCAAGAAATATCTACACCTCTGCTTTAGAACGGTGTAAAATAAATTATTTGATAAAATGGATTCATACATATTTCAAATGAATGCTTAAGACAGATATTTATCAAGGTAATATATATGGCCACCTATGATCGAGGCTGAGAAATTTTCAAATCACTCTTTCATAATAACTCTTAACTAAAACATGCAGTACATTGGTCATAAAATCCTTTTAAGCATTAAACCTTTTTTTCTTGGTTTAAAGTCGCTCTTCTACAGTGAATATTATTGCTTTATTATATGAAAAGTTCTTTTCTTTTAAACACTTTGTGAAAACGTTTTGTAATAGACAATAAACAGAGAGATCTAATCTAACGAACATAGGAAACGGTGAATCAATTCAAAGACAGCTTCGTCAATTTCATTAAATATAAGTTGGTGCATTTACCTTGCAGAATGACATATTCTTTAAAATTGTATTACAACGTTTCCTCAGTAATTTAACCCTAAACTTGGTTAATGGTACGCTCCTGTCACAGTTTTACCTTTTTTTTAGTGGAGTATTTATTCTTTCTTTGCCTTAAAAAAAGGAATGCGGGAACCTTGCTTGTAGAGGTTCATTTGATTGTACTTTTGTTTCTAGATCATAATAAGGTCCCCATGTTCGTTCCATAGTTACAATGCTATCAACGTTTGAAAGCAAGGCTCTTCAGTGCGCTTGCACTTTGGCACTCCTAGTCGTTTCTGATCATTGTTCAGAAATTTGACTGACAGTTTTCCCATACCCAAATAATGATGGATATACAAGATGCGGGGGGGGGGGGGAAATTACGAAAAAAAAGTTGCAAATAGAAAGGAATTCAATGGTATTTAGAGAGTGGAAACGATGATCTCAGATGCTTCAATATGGAGCTACAGGACCTATATGTTTTAGTGTCATGGCTAAGTTGCGATGTGACGTCATTCAAATGTAAACCAGTGCCATATGCGAAGACGCAGTCCCAAGCAGGTTGCACCTCAATCTAATTAAAAGTCACACACTGGCGCTCAGTATACAGAACTTCGTAGAACTGGAAAGGCGTTTTGAGTTGGGCAGGCAAGTTTTATGAACGAGTGCTGCACTTGAGAGCTTCAATTAATGTGATCCATTGAAGTAATAATTTGTTTTAAGGTAGGGTATTCTACTTTCTGTTCTCTTGAAATACATTAACACATTTCTACAACTTTGGAGTTAACTCCTGCAGCACCATAATGACGCGTCCAATATCACTGTGTCCATTTTTGACCCTTTTTCTATATGTAAATTTTTTTACATTTTTTTTTTTTTTTTTCAGCATACGTCTGAGATACATTTAAGCGCATAAAGTCATGTGATGCAGGACATCGATATTTTCCGGAATGATCACAAAAGTTGGTGTTCCATTGTATTTGGCATTGTACTCTGTCGCAAATGACACTGTATTCTATTACTACACGAATTCTTGAAGAAACCACAGTTCAGAATCAGACAGACTTTTTATCGTCCAGTTATGAGACAGCATATTCTTAGCAAATGCCCCCAGGCTATCTTCGTATTCAGTAATCGGCTTGAAGCTCTTAACCACCAACCTTAAGTGATTTATTAGAACTTTTGGCTATTAGCATTTTCATTGACTAATTCAGATAAAATAACTAACGTAACCGAGGCGGTAATGTAAGTTCGCCAGCCGCTAGTGGATATCCTATATAGACAACTAACCACCACCGCTTCCTATTACATGGTCACGCCGTTATGGTGTACCACAACAACATGTTCTATATATAACCTAATAAGAGACAGAATTGCTTAAGTTAAAGAGAACACTAGTGTCCATTCGTAAAATTCTTTATTTTTACTCCTTTATTTGCACTTAAATTTGCAAAATTTATTATGAAATTGAAGTTTGAAAAATATATAAATTGCCTTGGAAAACCTGTAAAATAACTCCGGATAATTGTGGTAAAAAGTGTTTGATTTTGCTGACTGCAAGTGTGACGAGATACTGAAACAGGTATCATTATTATCAACTTACAGTGTACCTCATTTTGTGCACTTCATTTACTTATTGGCTTCCTCTTTCCATAAACTTCAGCTATGTTTTTTATCTTATTTTTTAAATCGGTTTAACTCATATCCGTTTTAATGTTCTTTTGTATCACATTCTTCCATTCATTTCATGGCTAACAATTTAACAAATTTCCTTAGGCTGGGAGATCTTTTTTCCTCTCGTCATTCATACTGGTGGTTTAATGTTCGGCTCAATCTGCATTTTTTACAACGCAGTAGCTCGCAGGCTGTTTCAGATGTGGCCATAATTCTACAAAACATACACATGCACACAGGCTATGAAACAAAAACCGAAACTACACATTTTCATGAAAACGGATACATAACTTAGAGAGTGTTTTTCATTGTCATTTCCACAGTTCACCAGTGACAAATGTTTTATACTCGTCATTCTTATGCAACTTCCTGTGATGTCATCAGCTTATGAAAGTGGATAGATGCATGGAAAGAATTACAACTTTTCCATTCCACAAAAGGAAAATGTGATAGATGTTGAATGTGCTGCATATCATGTCTGATACAAGGTTACTGTCTCAGTGCTTTGATGGTCACATGAGGATGGATATCGACGAGATTCTTATCTAAACCACATTCCTACAGCTATGCTCAAGTTACAGGAATCTGGTTGATAGAGCATATCATGTCGATACCGAAAATGCTTCCTCAAATATATTATTGAATTCTGGAACGATTGAGTCATAAAGAGTAATTTAGTGAAAAGGAACGATTGTTCAGAAGTTTCGTGAAAGAGCTGTCAAGCGTTCTACCTCGATCCACATAAGTAGGTGCTTCCAAACATTGATGCAGTTTTCCGCCCACAGTCGCACATATTAGGAAAACGTTCGTTGGAAAAAAAAATCTGAATAATTCTAACCCCCTTTCCTTCCTATTTTGAAGGTAAGGATATCCATGTTATCTTTTATGGTTAACTCTAATGAAGAATGGCATAGTAGCCTTAAACCTTTTCCTAACAGTTGTTTGTCTGAAAAACCATTGTTGCAGGTGTTGTTTAAGTGAAAGTATTACTGCAGTATTGCTCTGGTAGAAGTTTACTGCAGAAACGCTTATTAAGTAATTAATAAGTTCATCGTAATTATAGAAATTTTTATTGGTCTACTTTTCTTTGGATCATACAGTTGGTTATGGGGTGGGGGCTTAGACAGAAGAGAATCGGCACAATAAGTCGAAGATCCATGTTTCGAGTACATATCGTGATCGCAATTTTTTTTCTATCTGGCTCAATTTCCAAATGTTAGCTAGTGTAGGAAAAAAAACACATTTCATAGAGAAAATATCAGTTCAGCATTAGATGCTACTTTCAGAAAAGACTGTTGTGTGTGTTTAAACAATGAAAATCCTCTGCGTTGTTCATTCACTATCACTGCGCGAATATGGTTCATTGCACCCTTTCAAAAGCCTTATGTATGAGGTGAGCAACGAACTTTGCGATTAGGTTAAACCGCTGTTTTGTGTTCTCATCAGTCAGCAGAACCGTAACTGTGACACTTTTTTTTTTTTTTGTTTTTTTTTTTTTTTGTTTTTTTTGTACAGAATAAGGCTGAGAAATTGTGTTCCAATGCCTTTGTTTTTTCCGGCTTTGCTCTACATTTTAGTTCTCTTCCTGCCTTGCGTCAACGCACTCCTTAAACTTGATCCGTTATATCGTTGTGCAAATAGTGCTGAATTCCGGGTTTGCTTTGTCTTCGGCCCGTTATCATGAAGCTCATAAACCATGTTCAGTATAACAACAATGAACAGCAAGTGTTCTAGAAACCCTAGGGAACTATTCCAGGGCACCGCAAAGTAATTAACCTCGTTAGGCATATAAATCAGCAAGTAGTATTGTGATGTTTTTGTTTGCACTAGCTGAACCATGATTCAGAAGTGCTCGAGAAATTAGGTACATTTTACAGTTAGTAGGTTAACATACCTTTTGCTGAGATAAGTTGTAATAATAGACTTTTTAACCGACCTCTCGCATGCGTTTTGTTGATTTGCTTTATTTACAGATACTCTTTAACATCTGAGGTCATCAGCGTCCCATTCAATTCAGGGCGTGAAAAGGCCGGTATATTATGCTTTGTGGCCTCTTCTTTCATGCTTGAGGTTATTTTTCGTGCCGTAATCTACGACACGGGACCCACGGCTTTACTTCCCTTCCAAAGGAAGTCATATTTACGCCCGAAAAAATCCATCGAACCTGACCGGGATTGAACCCGCGATCTTGAATTTACGAGGCATGTGTGGTTATCACTACACCACTAGGGAAGTCAATCTAACGTGTTAGGGCAACTACATAGCATTGCTTTACTAAGCAACTATTAACATGTCTGTGTATTTATTAGAATAAAAAACTTCAAGTACATAAACATGTGCTAGAATATTTACCACACAGCGCAAAAAAGCTAACTAGCAGATTCAATTGTGCTACGGGTAATGGTTAAGAGAACTTTTTTCATGTAAAATGTATGTCATGACGTATCTGAGCGCGTTTTTTTCATCTGATACTAACAGTAGTGAGAGAATTATGGGTGAAGCATTTAAAGGTGCGAAAGTTAGGGGTCTTTTTTCCTGTTGACATTAAGTGACTTATGCAAATTATTCTGGGAGCCTCTAAAACCAACCGTGACATAGTCGCTTTCCTTCAACGAAAGCTAACACTTTCACTGATACGTTATTGGCACTACGTCAAAACTGATGTACATCTGTCAGCCTGAGTAAAAGGATTAAACAGAGGTGAAAAAAAGACGATGACGAGCCTAATCTCTGCTGAGTGACCAGTCTTTCACGCTCGAATAGAAAAGTAACGCTTCAGGTAACTGTGGCTTCATTGTTTCAAAACTACGTAAAAGCAGTGGCTTAATTCTTATAATTACAGATTTTGGTTTTATACCAGGGGCACACAATTCTGCTGTTGCTGCTAAATATAGATCGCACAGTTCTAGAATCTAAATAACCGGAATTAGCACTTACACGTGCGAGCTGAGCGTAAACAGAGAGAGAGAGAGAGAGAGAGAGAGAGAGAGAGTCTATCTCTACATTAAACATTGTACTTGCCTATGTTTTAAATCACAGATTGACTGAAATTGATACTTGTTTTTTTAGGTTTTTGTTCCTTTCCCTTATATTCAATTAACACAAAATGAAATAAAACAACTACTTCACGAATTCAAAAGAAATTTCATTAGCCTGCTGATTACTGGCGAAGCGGCTGATTATGCTGCTGGCGGCTGTCTGCATGGGCTATCTGCTTCAAATGTAATATTGTTTGATATTGAAATAACTGCAAGTTTTTCTTATATATATAGGATGTAACTAAAAGGCATTTCAACACTTTGGGGAAATATTCCTTGCATATAGAGGGTGCAAGTATGTTATATGAACATGGGTCCGGAAATGCTTTATTTCCTTGTTAGAGCTCTTTGTTTACAACTCCGCTTACGTGATGTGGTATGCAAGCTAGAATACCCGATAGCTTTCCATGCACCCCACAACAGAACGGTTGCCTAATATATACAGTAGGTAAAATTTGATTTTACCTCTCATTCAATGGGGCTCAGGATTTGTAACTACTCTTAATTCCTAGATTTACCGTTGTTATGATCGTTCTCTATCACATAGTTCGCGTGTTATGCTACTCACGAAGCACCGAGCACGTAGTGTCAGTTCTGGGGTTTACAGATCTCGTTCCATGTACAGTAAAATGAGATATTCCAATGCGGAGTTGACAGATGCTCAAATGTTCTATGGATTAGCTGAAGGTGTAGAGAGTTTTCATGCTCGTATTCTGCAAGGCTGCCAGACAAAACGAGATACTCTAGGGATGCATCAGCGCATTAGGAAGTCTATGTACTGGGAGTTGGTAGATGTATCCGTGCTAATGGAAGACATTTGATTTTCTGTTTCCCACAGTTCTGGTTTTGAATATACTGTTATATGGTAAAGGTGTTGCAAAAAGGCTCTTACAAGCGAATTCCGGACCCACGTTCATTTTATATTTTTATATTCTGTATATGTGATGGGGTTTTGACATACCTTTTTGTTACACCTGTATATGTGACTGTGCTGTCACATTAACATACCATTTCACTACAATCTAATGATTTGCAAAAATATCTTATTCAACTTTGTAACGCAGCAACAATCGGTATGAAACTTGAGGCAATATTTCTGAAAACGCACGTGACGAGAGGTGACGTTCCTAATGGTGCATGCACATAATGCCTGTTATGGGCAAGAGGCTTCTCCTACCGCTTCCCTCGCCTCCCCCGAGCAAATACTCCCTAAACTCACAGAAACATTGGTTTGTAGCGCTCCTGCAAACAAAGTTCCCTACAGATAACTCTGCAAACATTAGGCTAAAGATTGAAGTCTCCAATAGGCATTTTACGCCTAAAACACATGAAGCGATATATAGGAAATTAAACGATAAAATTTTTGAAGCAGCGCAAATGAACAGACTCCTGAGGAAGCCGTTATACTTGTAATGTCATTTAAAAGCGATCTATACTTTTTTTCTTTTGTTTCGTTTTATTTAAGGACACTCTTTAACATCTCAGGTTATCAGCGTCCCATTCAATTCTGGGCGTGAAATGGCTGACAAATTTTGCTCAGAGGCCTCTTCTTTCAGGCTTGAGGTTCTTTATCGTGCCGTAAATGTACGACACGGGACCCACGGCTTTACTTCCCTTCCAAAGGAAGTCATACTTAGGATTTTTACGCCCGAAAAAAATCAATCGATCCTGACCGGGTTTGAACCCTCGACGTTGGGTTTAGGAGGCAAGTATGATTACCACTACACCACACGATCTATACGTGTATGTAAAATTGTGGTAGAGGTAACTTTTATAAAGTGAACCATTCTTTAAACGCTTTTCGAGCCCACCTAATCTTTATTTCATTGGAGTTAGACGGTTAAGTATTTATTATTTTTTTTTTTTATGTTCAATAGAGCTTTTCAGACAAAAGAACAAATAATATTAATTTTCAAGAAAGGGTTATCTTCAAAAGGCTCAACACAAAAACTAACAAATTTTGACATGCTCATCAGTGACTTCAAGGTTAATGTATGTCACAGCTGCCTAACAGTAACTCTTAATTCTTCTAATAGCTTTTATTTATATTCTTTTTCCTCCCATGAGGGTCCCTTCCTCCTCGTGTTGTTGTCGTCAACATTGTCATTTGTTTTTATCATTGCCGCTTTCTCTTAAGCTTCTGTTTATGTATTTTTTTTTCAAAAATACGACAAGAAAATAAAGAGACATTAATACAACTCTCTAATGGCTCATTTAATATGATAAGGGTCTTAGAAGAGAAATCGTGAATATCAAGGTGTGCAGTGCAGAGAACTAGGAAGAGTTTAAGCTAATCATAAACTAGTAAAGAATTTTTTCGAATTTTTCTGCAATTAAGGGCATAAATACCATATAATTTTAACACTTATGATCCGGATTTTTCTTCTTCTTTGACTGTTTATCCTTATCCGGTGTTAGGATTTACAAGCCAGTGCCCTGCCGAAGATCTAATTGCTCGTATCTCTGTAACACATACACGCTGAGGGATTCTCTGAATGGATCAAAACCTCAAAAATACGCAGATGTGCACATGAAGATGGAATAAAGATGAATGATGAAATGGAAGTTGAATATATGACTAAGAAATACTAATCTTTCTGAAAATGGATGGAGAAAAACGAGATCTTGCATTCATTAGCCATAAATAAAGGGGTCTGACGGCAAATAAACAGAAAAATGGCAGGGCAGAAAAATAAAAGTAACATAAATATTTTCGCTGCACTATGGAGAGCTTTCCCTAAGGCCTATTCCAGACCCTTAGACCCTTATGGAAAGACGAATCTCATTACAATGTCACAAAGCTTTTCTTTTGAATATTTTCGTAATGTATTAACTATATTTTTTTATCTACTTTCGGACTGTGACTGTAAACTGTTTATTCTACGTGCAATTCAGTGTTAAGCCAGGCACATGCCTCGTACTTGTTTAAAGCAGACATTGCTAAAAGTAATTCCTTTAACAGTAGAAAGTAATATTAAAAGGGAAAGCTAATATACAGGGCGGGCGAAAAGTCGTTTTCCCCAATATTCGTTCTTCGGAGTCATATTTGTAAACATGTACATATTTCATAAATGGAACAAACGAATAGTTCGTATGTAAGTGGTGAATTGGCAACCATGTGTATCGAAAAACAGGGTCTCCATTTTGAACACTATCTGTAAAGGAACATGTCATCAAATGTAAATTAAATGTAAGAAACTATTTAGAAAAGCTACTTTTTGCCCACTTATATATATATATATATATATATATATATATACAAACTATTTACAAAAGCTACTTTTCGCCCACCTATATATATATATATATATATATATACAAACTATTTACAAAAGCTACTTTTCGCCCACCTATATATATATACACACACACATATATATACAAAGTGGGCGAAAGGTAGCTTTTCTAAATAGTTTCTTAGCACATATATACTATTCATGGAATAATGAAAACTTCTAAAAAGCATAAAATTCATAAAAACACTGAGAATGCAATGCAATATAAATGTCATTCTCAGCACGTGATCAAGAGCCAAGCTCGAAATATCGTGTGGTTTTAGTGTTCAGTTTTACGGTTTTTAGTGTAAACTTTTATATGAACTTTTTTATATTGTATTCTGAGTGGTTTTTATGATTTTTTAAATATTTTATTAAATAATATTTTAATAAAGGTAAATTGTTTCAACTGTTCGGATGACTGACAAATAATGCAAAACGTATTTTTAAAAATGGCTATAATCTATTAAACTTTAAGTTGCTTTGAATATTTTAGTCTTACAAGAATGTACAGTAGAGTTTATATTTATTTTTCAGTATATATTTTGGTAATGCATGCACACTATCAATTATACCTATGACGTTTCGTATTTGCTTTTACCTTTTTTAAGATTTATATGAGTAATAATTATATGATAAATAGTAATTTTTAAATTTTATATTCTTAAATTTGTTTATATCTGTTTACACGTTTGCTGAGAAACGTAGAAGATTAAACAAATTCAATAACCATTTTGTTGATAATATTTAAAACTATCCATTTAAAATAATTAGTTCCGCAGTTGTAATTAGAGTTTTAAGCTTTTGAAATCTTACTGTAATTAAGAGCATCTGTTGATAGGTATTAGAGGTTGAAATGAGTTCGAAAAAACTGGCAAAGATTTTCATCTTTACGCTCTTCGTCGACAACTTGTTCGGAAATTGTTATTATTCTACTTAAAATGTTTGTATTTAGTCCAGGAAAGCAGAAGATTACGTAAAAATGTCCTATGTTTATTTATGATGGACTGTCTAAACATTTTGTAGGACTACGAAATAAAATGCCAGTTTTTTTTTTCAGCATGTGGTCTTATGGCATTTCTTGAAATTGTAGAATTTACTTAATTTTTTATGTTCTTTGAAAATATATTATAGATATGAATAATTCTTAAAATTTCAAGCTAACTTTGTTTATGAAAATAATTCAAAGAAATTACGTGAAAAAGTTTACAAGATTAAAAAGAATATTTGAGAAGACAGAATAAATCAGTTCATAAATTAAATAAAGCAACAAAAAAGAAGTTTGTGATGGAAATATGGGATTGCAGAAGCAGGTCAGCATCTTTGTGATGCAGAATCTGTATGCTTCTCTTCGGCTATAGCTTTTAACATAGTTTTGCATGCTGAATCATAATAAGGTTTAAAAACGATAGCTTTCAACTACCATATATTAGTCTGGTTCTTTAGGAAGATGAGAAACATTTTAACCCAACTTATTTTTGTATGCAAAGAAAGAATAATATTTTGCACTAGTGACCTAAAGCTCATAAAGAACGATCTTTACAAATACATCAAAAGAAGCAAAAACCACTCCTAATGCCACAATGTCGTTTGAGACACTAGAAAAAGGCTTTAGAAGGCAAGGGGAATAACCTCTGTAGAAGTTGAGTACGTGTGTTAAGTCACAGCCGTTCTCCGAAAGAGAGCAAAATATGCCCTCGGGGAACCGCCCGGCTCTGCCATAACACGTGCGTAATGGCTTCCCTGCATCTTACACTTTATATCAATGTTGTCTAGCCATTCAGGCGAGAGTAGGTCACAGTTCTGTGCTTATGAAATAAAGTTTGTATCGTTCTTCCCCTGTTTAACTTTTATTGCCATATATACGTCATTATGTCTAAGCGTCTGGTCCACAGAATCAACCTATGCGTCATTGTCAGTCAAATGCCAATCGCGGTACTGTTTGTTCCTGCATTAGCGATATTATTACTCCCTCCCCCAAATATATTCTCTGAAACACATTTCTGTTAAACATCATTTAAATAACCTAAGCAATCTTTTTATCAGGTATAATAAAATAAAAAGCTGATGCTTATAGATATGAAACTTAAATGAAACTACCATGGTCATATGAAAATTTATCGGAATGTCCCACGCATTGAACAGGTAGTTCCAAACACATTATCAAATCTGTCATCTCTTAGAGAAACAACTGTACGAAAATACTTTCACTTCGTTAAGGGCTGTAGTGGGTATTCCTTTTCGTTACAGTGCAAACATACATGCGTGATGCAAAACGGCAAATATAGAACAGATACGTAATTAAATACTTTGTGAGGAAGGCATTACAGCATAGAGACATGATAAACACTCTAGCGGCTCTGCGTCATTCTTTTCTACTATTTCCAAACGTACCCCTGAGTTCTAATGTGATCTGTTTGGAAGATGACCTGCCAGTATATACCATCATCCAAAAGGTGGCGATCGCCTACTAATGGTGTCAGAAATTGCTGAAGCTCTAGCCATTCAAGGCTAACAGGCTCAATATTTCACATTTTGACGGAGGAATTGTATATGAAAAATATATTCGCAGTTGTTACCACGGCTATTAACATCCGATCAAAACCGAATCAGAATCTGTGCAAAGTTTTGCGCTTTTTCAGAAAGATCCAAGTGATTATATCCGTCGATTCGTGTGATCTATGATGACATATGGGGTGCACTACCACACTCAGGAGAGGGAGAGTGGGTATCATTAATCTTCACCACCAAAAAAGGTCAAAGGTGTGAATTCGGCCGGAAATATCGTGGCATCAGTTTTCTGGAATGCTAAAGCAATTCTACTTATTGACTATTTTTCTAGTGGAAGATCTATTATATTACTGGAGCATACTGTGCTAATTTTTGGATGAATTAAAAATATGCCAGAAAAAACGTGAAGAAAGTGATCAGGCATCAAGATTACTGGTCCTCACGTGTGTCGTTGCAATGGAGAAAATAGACTAACCGGGCTATGATTTGCTGCTACATCGGCCTTTTACCTTTTCCCTAAGCTGCAGAAATTCTTTGGTGGAAAAAAAATTTCACCTATGAAGAAGTTAAAGAATCAGTTGAAGATATTTTACGTGACTAAAGGAACCTGACCTTCTTGAACACCGTTGTAGAAAGTGCATTAGTGTCAAGGGAAACTATGTTGAGAAATAAGCACAATTTCAAGAGTCAACCTTTAATTTGTGCTTTTTTTCTTAGAACTTTTAAAATGACCTTCGTAGAATAGCCTCTTACAAGTTTTAAAGCTATGTTTATTTGTGTATATTATGAGAAGTAGATATTTTTTTCATTTAAGATAGTCATTGTGCAGAGACCATATAACTGATTTCTTAACAATAATGACATATCAATTGTTACTGTGTGTCAAATTGTGGTATACCTGAATATAGCAATCGTGTCTATGTTGAAGAAAAAAGAAAATAGAAGATCGTTTATGTTCTTTCTTGTTTCGCAAAGTTCTTAATGCAGTAACTTAACTGAAATGCAGGGAATAGTTGAGATGACTGCTTGCAGTTTCCTCCTTTTGCAGCTGTTCCGGGAAATCCCTCAAGCAAGAACCGCATGCTGTGTTACTCCGTCTGAGACTACGTCACGACTTGTTTCAAGGTCTATAGCTACTTCCAGCGGCCCCGCGAGTTTCATGTCAGCGAGCAGCAGTAGGACAAATAATACATTAATTAGAGGGAAACGGATTAGGGGGTTAACCACACAATTTCAAGTTGACAGCGAGTTACACCTGTCAGCTGAAAGGACACCAAACGCTTTGGTTTTACAGTTCAGTGCGATCTAACTCAAAAGTTAAGGGACTGATGTAAGGTATACTTATGGCAAGTGTAGTGATTATTATTGTTATGCTTACTGTGCTCTATTCATCTGTGGTCTAATGATTAATCGACTTAAGTTTGTCTCACACAGGAGCAATAAAGTAGGGTCATGTCACGTCAAGTACAACTCAATGAAATGACAATTCATTATACTGAACAAATCAGTCAGAGACAAATTATTCCTGTTAGCTGATGAATCTGGAGATAATTGCATTGCTCTCATTATTATAATTATCATAATGCAAAGGAAGAAAGAAAAGGTGAAAAAGAAAACAATATGCTCATCTTAGCAACGGGAATAGAAGTATATTTTGCATTTTCAGCCATTGCTTTCTGAGCAGTAAATGATCGAAAGAGATTTTATAAGCATTTGTTTCGGTGTGAAGATTAGCTATGTAGTTGTTTGGATTTATGGATCATATATTTCACTTCAGTTTCTCACTAATAAATATGCCAGCTTATAAAAACTCCATATTTAAATAACATGTCAAAAATAAAACAGAAAAGTCGAAGAGTGTAAAAGACTGGATAAGATCGTAAACAACAATGGATAGAACCCCAAAGTTGATAGGACATTTTCAGCACGTCAACTTGAATGTGACGCTTCTGCACTAAATTGGTTACGCGTGAAATCGGCATTATGGATTTCACCTGGACTCTGATAGGCTTATTTGTCTCACAAAGTGAATGTCACAAGAGAGGTAGAATGATTATGCCTTACAAACTGAAAAGGTTCAGTTGTGCGAAATAGTTGCTTATTCTCAAAAGAAAAGAAATAAAATTCAATTCAAAGTGCTTCTGCTGGGAGAGGCAGAGTTTATGTATTGATCCGCATGTCAGAGGTCTAGAATTATACTTTTAAAACTACCAACCGCGACCTTGACAAGTACGTTAGGTACACGCAGCAGAATTAATAATTAATCATAGACTGGTATTGATCCATTAAAACTATTTGGAACAGAAATCCTTTGAGACATTTTTCTTAACCATAGAATATTATTTCGTCCTTTTATGTGTATCTTTTTTCCCGCTGCAACAAATTGAAACGAATCACGCTGATATTGACCACAAGGGACATCCATAGAGGTTTGATTCAAGTGGTTTTGACATGAAAGCTTAATAGCCTGAATTTCAGTGTGGATGCTTGTGGCACCTAATTGCAAGAACATTTAGTTATGCACCAATAGGCAGTGCACGATTGTTGGATGCTGAAGCCAGATTTTCGGTAACTAACTTCTCATAGGAAGATGGCGGATTGTAAAGTTTAAGAAGCAAGTCAACCTGAAGATGTTGTGTCTTTTGAGCTTGAGCCATAGTGAGTCACTGGGGGGTAACCGAGTCGTGAGAAGCTGCCTGCTTTGATATGTTCCATGTGGATGAGTTGAAATTTGCGTGTGGTAACCTCTGTATCAGTGCATTTTCTTACTTCGCACTTTCTTTCTTACTGTCTAAACTCGTAGTCTACTGCACTCCAGCAACACAGTGCATGCGTGCATATTTCTTGATATGGTGGGTAGCATTTCTTGCTGTTACTTCATTCTATTTCTGCTCTAAGTGTATGCAATCAAAGTGTTGTAAATTAAATAAATTGATAAATATATACTGTGATCAAATCTATTCGAACTTTGCCTCGAGCCTATTTGAATATATGTAATTGCTACTCAGGGTTTGAAGGGTATCGGCTTCGAGAGTACGATTCTCTGAGAACTAAGTTAACTGATTTTACTGATAGAAATAGCTCTGAAATGTGACATCCCTTTCAAATAATATGCGCGCGTGTGTAACGTTTTTAATAGGCTAACCCACATAGTCTACAAGTTAATATCTTTTAGATGGATCATCATACCTAAATGATGCCAACTTTTTCTAAACTTTTTTCGGAGCGGATCTTTATGATAGCTTCATGGAGTAAGTTCGGGATTTTAACGATGTTATAATTTTTAAATATACTTCCTGTCCTCAACAAACCAATCAACTTGAGCTTAAAACATGTTTTTTTAAAATTATATTTTGAATATTCATAGGATGTTTAAAAGATTATCAATAGCATCTAAACACTTTTTAATTCTTTTTCGAAGACTTTCTCTAAAATTTGCTAGCATAGAGTGAGTAATAGTAGCAAAAGCTTCACGTATTCGTTCCTTCATATTCTTCTGTTGTAGGTGCTGTAGACATGACTTTTTGTTTTATTTATTCCCATAACAAGAAATTCAAAGGTCAGGAAAGCGAAGACGATAGGCAACAGATCCATCACGTCAATCGATCTATATGCGAACTTTTCGTTCATTTGGCGTGTGGGTCTCGCAAAGTGTGACGGTGCACTATCTTTCTGGTATCACATTTCTATTCGTGCATTGAGAGGTGCATTTTCCAAGAGTGTAATTCGTAGTCGACAAAATGAAAATATGCCTCAATTGTAAATGTGTTTTAAAGAGCAATGATTCGATAAAGTCACCAAGAATACCACATCAAACTTTTAGTAAGATGCGATGCTAAAATGACACAGTTATCATCCATGTGGGGTATTCAGATGGCCAATGATATCTATTGTTCCAAAAAGTTGCCTCATCTGTAAATAATAAATTGCCGGACTGTGAACAATTATTTTTAATTGCACCATACAGTCAGTCACAAAATATTACGTGGAACTGGTAATCACTTCGAGTGAGTTCCTGATGGAAGCACTTATAAAAAAACACGGTATTTATTTCCATTTTGTCAAAATGCTGCTGATCGCACCTTTTCTAGCCAATTTGCTTTTGCTTTTGCTTTTTCTGTGGATTTTACAGGTACAGTAGTAAGAACATTAACAGTGTTATTATTTCATGCATTTTTACTTCATAACAGACATTTGAATCCCATGTCGCACACTGAACACTTCCGAAGGTGAATTTACCCAGTATTAAAAGCATTCTTACCTCTATTTCAAATCGTACCATGTTTATTGAGTCTACGGAACTAAACAATCAAAACTGCTAAAGTGTTTTTCAGATTTTAGGTTTTGAAACTGACAGTTGCTAGATGTTATTTCCAATATTTATGGTTGTAATTAACATAATATAATTAAGCTCTATAATGTTGTTTCAAACCTGTAACTCCTCAAGATGTCTCAAACAAAATTACTTAATTGACTGAAGACAATCAGAATATCTAAATTATATCATAATTCCATTTACAATTCTGATCTTCACCCCCCGAAAGCCCTATGACCGCTCGCGCTCAACCTTGAAAACAGCTTTTTTTCCGAAAAGTGTAGGAAAAGTCAACATGCCGCTATATTGGTCCATTTAATATGCATTAGCTTGTAGCATTTTGAGGACCAATGTATAGGTATATATACATTTTAAAACATTAAATATTTACTTCCATGAAAGATAGAATACATATTATATGAGGGTGGAAAGAAAGCAGCGGCAACACCGTCACCACACTGCTAATGAACATGTTCTCAGCTATTTAGAGGAATAGCATAGCCGTTCAACACACTCGGCGTCACTAGTGCACTATTCTGTGGATGGATACGAAGCTGTGGAGTAATGGAGTAAATTTTGACCACCATAAAGTAATGTTTTCTAAAAGTGAGCAGTATACATGAGTAAAATTGAGGTGACTCGTGTTAGGAATGTAAGAGAATGCCGTGCAAGTCTGCGAGAAGCCTCTGGCAATAAACTTTGTAATATAACGGTAATCCGTGGGGTGCCATACTTTCGACAAGGACACAATAGAGTGGAAGATGCATAAGATTAGGACGTCTTGTCCTTGAACCGCATTGCGTTGATTTGATTCAATCACTGCTGGAAGAGGGTCGTTGATGGGCAGTGAGGGAGTTAGCCGCAGAAGTCAGAACAAACCACACAACATTGGTGCAGTAGAGTGCTCCTTCTCAAACATGAACAAAGATGATTTAGCTACAAGGTCCAGTGTCTTCCAGAAGTGTGATAGAGGGTAATAAATGTAGAAAGATTGTAAAGTTTTTCAGGCTTTAGGATAAATTGTTTACCACTCGTGAATATATTTTACTTCCTTATCAATGCTCGTATTTTTCAATTGTTTCGAGAGTTAAACAATAGCAAGTGTTTACTTGAAGCAACCTGCTTCTGACTTGTACTATCATTCTATGGGTGTTTTTGGTGAACGAGAAGTAGTTTAAATTCTTCAATTCAAAATTGAGAGTGATGGAGAATTTAACACAAGCTACTTTGATAATACTTAAGAGACGTGTAAACTCATAAACTCAAGGTTAAAAATGCTGTACCAGATCTTTTTTTTTTTTTTTTAGTAGTGTTTAACGCCCGTTTTTACTACTGAGGCACCACAGGCGGTGGACACTGATGATACATGAAATGAAATGATATATTGGGAAAGGATTTTTTTTTTGTTTTTTTAAGGAAGGAAGCGTTCCAGGCCTAAGTTTAGGTACCTCCCCGGCATTTGCCAGTTATGAAGACTGAGGAAAGCCTGGGAAAAACCCCAGTCAGGGAGGACGGTCCTGGCGGGATTCGAACCGCAGACCTCCCGCTCACGAGTCCATGCCTTAACGACCTCGGCCACCCGTGGCGGTTGTACCAGATCTGCAATTAATGTATCTCAGTACAAAATTAGTGGAGGAAAAGACATACGATGTAAAAATGTCCCTCACCTCTCTCGTAGCATAGGTGTGCTGCCGTTCTTTTCATCAAGTCGTCCTAAAAGAGCATAATAATCCCCTCATTACTTTCCAACATAGTGAGGCGACATATATGTGTTGTGATTGCAGTTCCCAGAAAATGTAGCAAGTAAGACGGCCATTCACCAACAAGTCCAACACTAAAATATGTTAAGCATTCGCAAAACTGCAACATGTTTTCTTGTGTTATACATTTGATTATACTTTTCCACAGCACATAGATTGAATTTGCTGTTTTGTTTTATGCTTTGACCCAATTTCAACATATTATGTACATTGCTGTAAGATACCAAAGCAAAAGTATTCATGAAACTATTTTGTAAATTTATTAAAATTATTATCACATTTAGTCAGCTGATTACATCTGAGAAAATAATTGTGGAATTTTATTTCTAGCGTTTTGAAGTCCGGCATTGCCTTTACCTTCACATTCACTTTTGCGTTCAATTTATGTTTTGCATAGGTTGGAAAAAAAAACTAATGCATTTTAGCTTATATAAAATTAAATTTCTTGATTTTTGTAGTTTCATTATTCTTCCAGAACATTGCTTTCTGCCATATATGTGATAGGTTGTTGTTACTCGATTGAGACCGATACATTCCTTATATAACTTAGAGCTGTTATCATCGTGATCATCATGTTTGAAGGGAAGTCAAATTTCTTTCTTCTATACCATGTTGTTTACTGTATTCGTTTGAAACAAGCCTTCGTACGTCGTTGTTAATATCGCTAATTAAAACGATAAAAACAAGTGAATATCGGTCGCTAAGACATTGTCAGTTACTACATGCTGGTAAAACAGAACTCTGGCAAAATAGTGGAAGTCTATCGGTAGTTTTTGAACAAGAAGTTGGTTTTTTATATTTATTTAAATCTTATGAGAATATTAAATATGAAAAGGATAAAAGGTCATGTAAAATTACCTAGACCGATGTACGGAGGTATAAGAACCATTAATCCACTTGTGAGTTGTAAATTCTTTGGCAGTTCAGTGGAATTTTTGAAGTTATTGGTCCATTATAACGTTACTTAATATATTACAAGTTTCCAGCGCATGGTCAAATATTCATTCTGACATCAACCAATAAATTATTTCCTTCCCACTTTTGTAATAATCATTAATTATCTGTTCGATTTTCTTTTCTTGATACTTTGATCGAAACTTCAGGTAGGCAACATTATTGTATTCAATAAAACGAATATACTGTGACATATGGGGCTGACAATGTGGGCGAATTAGGACGCAGTGTATTGTAGTATTGAGACAATATTTAGAAGTTACGATTGGGAAATTGAATGTGGGGGAAAGTAACTCTGCGCATGCGCAATATAAACAAAAATTGTTTTGTTTTAAACAGACAAACAAAAGCTGAGAGAAAAAGCAAACAAATATTATTTTACCCCAAAGAAATATTTATCTGAAATGCAAAATATGTTTTGTAATCTGAAATTACTCTCTCTCTCTCTCTCTCTCTCTCTCTCTCTCTCTCTCTCTCTCCCGTTTGAGGGATTTTTCTTCTACTGATGATTTCTGCTATCTTGGAATTGATCTCTCAACTCTTTTCCTGTAATTTCTGTTGAAAATGTTTTCCATTCTGCCTCTATGTTGTTTAGCATTAGCTTTATTTATAATTGAATATTTTCCGGATTTTCTTCTAAATAGTTCACAAATACTCAACGGGATTGATATCTGGTGATTGTGGTGATGTTTGTTATATAACAACCAAACCCTAAAGTTTGGTCACATGTTGTGTGAAAATATAGTCACTAGATACTCGTGTCTTCCGCATAATATAAGATTTCAATATGTTTATATAAATATTGTGGTCCATAAGGTTTTCCATCAATTACAGCATTCGTGCATCTCCTCCTGCTCATTCGTTTCTTATGCCACACTATTACTCTTCCATCTGGCATACATTTGCTTGCCTCTCTGAACATTAGATAGCTAATAAACATGGGCAAATAAGATTTTTATTAGCCCTGTCGCTTCTTCCTATTTATCTCAGCGATGTATAGTTTTGTACGGGTTGTTCATCCATGATACACAGCTTGATGTATAGTCACTACGTGATGTATTTGTTGAAATTCTTTCCCCTAATGTATTTATTACCTACAAAACAACCTTAGAAATTCTTTATTTTAGATTTGTCTGAACTTTCTTAATTATACAGGGTGTGTCATTTATCTTGTTCACCCAAAATAACTTATGATATTAAAATGTTTGCTTGAAACAAGTTTCCAGTTTATGTATCGGAAAAAAAACTATTTTAGGTGAGTAAGATAAATGGGACACTGGGACACACTGTATAAACATTCTACATTATCATTATACCGAAGGCATCAATTCCTTGGAGCATTTTGCTGTTTTTCAATATTCTTAAATGTGTAAATAATTCATTTGGCGGAAGCGTTGAATCTATTAAGTTTTCTACTGTATGGCAAATATACTTTGTCCTATAATTGTATCCTTTACTTTATGTCTCTTACGAGTATGTCCGTCCATGCAATTTTTTGCAAATTGAAGTACTGCCTAGCAACTGTTTACAGATTCCAAAAACCTAAAGTAGGCTTTCCTTAACGTGTCTGAGTTCATAAAACTAATTAATTCATTAGACTAATATGCGATATTAAACGTTTCGATCTGAATCAAACAAAACATATAACTTCTTTTATTTTATTTATTTTTAAATAAGAGGAGGTATAAGTGGCTGTTCAAAAATACATCTTAATATCTTATGATATTTGTTTCTGCAATAATAATATTTCAACATTGTGAAAATGATGAGCGAATGAAAACAAATACAGCCACTGTATATATTTAATTACACTACGTTGCCATGATGTTCTTTCATATTTATAGTTCATTTATGCTACCTACCTTATGATTAATATGCCTTCCATTCCTATTTCTGAATACAAAGAAACCAACACCAGTACTTAACGTAAGTACCTAATAGGTAATAAAGTGGACCAAAAACAACTTAAGGTAATGTTCCATAGATATAATCAATGAAGAACAGAAATAGTATTCATGTGCCAAACATTGCTTTTGGTAATTAACAAGGCACAAATTAACAAATTTTATAATTTATTACACTTATATTGCATATATAGCAAATTGCTATAAAACATACTAAGAAAATTAAAACTCGAAATAAAATTTACACAATTTTTGTAGAAAAATTAATTAATAGGAACAAATCAATTACACTCTCTGTGATAAACGTTTGTATTAGGTAAGGTTTTTCCTAGTGCACAAGAAGTAGGTAACTGGTGCAAGGTTAAAATGTGACGCGTCTGGCCTGTCTACTTGCAATTACTTTTACCTCTTACGTGACCTACCATAACATTGCTTTAAAAGGATTTGAACAGAAGACGGTGTATGTGGTGCTAGCTTATTTAAATTGCTCATAGAGGTGGACCAAAGCAGTTTCAATAAACTATCAGGTATATTACTCACAGCTACTATGTGGAGTATTTCTCGGGGTTCCTTGGTGACCAGAGCTAAACTCTTAGAACATTTGGCAATTGTGCCTTCTCTTTAAGCCTCAAGGGGTACAAAAATGACTGCTATCCCTGGGAGATTTTTCATACGTTCAACCGTCTTCCAGTCAAGGGCGACAGAATATCCGGCTCTACTACCAGTAACTATCAACTGTTCGGCTAAGGATTGAAGATTTTAAAGTGCAAGGAATATTTGGTAGCTTTATGAATGAAAAACGTTTATATAGATACGTGGAAAATACTAGGGCATTGGTAAATAATGGCAACATTTCTGTAAATCAGTGCTCCTGGTGTTGACCTTTGGCATCTTGTATTTTGCTATAGAGTAGCAATTGTTTCATAAATATGTAATATTGAAATTATCGAAGTAACAACATTTTATAAACACATTGACTGTTTCTAAATTGTAGTATGTTCAGTAACAAATGTGTTTCTTTAAAATCTAAGTTGCAAGAGGAAAAAATATAACTCAGTACTTTAAGGCATTACAAGAAGATTGTAGGAGCGAAGTTCTACTATATAGAACTATTGCAAGATGGCATTTTATAGCATTTTAGTAAAATAGCTGAAAATGTGCAAAGTTTGTGCCCAATGAATTCCGCACTATTGAAATGGAGACAGCAAGGTTACATCTGAGCATGATGAACATGTAGGTGTAGCCTTTGTAATTAAGGCTTTGTTTTCGAAGAGCAATGCATTTCTGTAAAGCGTTCGCTTTCAAGAGCTTTAGATCGGTCAATGAGCGGTATCCAGATGGAGTGCGCCGTCTTCCAAGGGTTTGACAATGTATTACTGACATGGTAGGGCACTTTATTTGAAGTATGTTATTCCAAAAATAAGTTAAATAAATTTAATGTGAAACAGTACATCACTTTTCGAATGCCTCAGTATGGGGTAGAGAAAAATATGTACGAGAGTAGGTTCATAAGTTTCCGGTCTCGGCGATAAGATTATCGCCTTCACAAAACCCTTATCTGGTGTCATACCTGATCTGTTAGGTAAATAATTTCAGCTGTAAATTTCGCTCCTCTGTGTTCAGTTTTTCAGATATAGTTCCATAAAGAAGGTCGTGTATAGAAGATTGTGGCATGTTATAAATGGAGTATCAAGCTGTTATTAAATTCTTCACAAAAGAAGGACCTACACCACATAAAATTAAACAGCAATTGGACCGTGTATATGGGGAAGCATTCCCTTAATATTTTACCGTAAAAGAATGGAGCAAACTTTTTCGAATGGGACGAGAAAGCATTGAAGACGAAGGGCGTACAGATCGGCCCTTGGAGGTGCTCACTCCTGAAAACATCGCTCTTGTGGAAGAGAAGTTATGGAAGACCGGCGGCTCAAAGTTACAGAAATAGCAGCAAGGTTGGGCCTTTCTAAAACAACAGTCCTTCGAATCATTCATGAACATTTCAACATGAATAAGGTTAGTGCAAGATGGGTGCCTAGACTTCTTTCCTCAGTCCAACAGCAGCAACGAGTCATCTGTTCCGGGCGATGTTTTACCTCCACTAACAGACTGTAATTAATAACACTGGCACACCAATAACCTGTAAAATCACAAAGGCCTGAGTTATAATGATATAACGATCTCTCAACTGGATTACAATACGTAACAACACTAAGAGAGAAATAACGCTTGCTGTCGTAAAAGCAAACTGCGAATGACTAGTCGCCTGCAGCCATCAGCGCGAAAATATATCCGGAAAAAATGCGTCCATCCTATGAAAATAGGAAAAACGGTGCCCAATTGAACACGCACCTACTGACAACAAGGAAAAAAGCGCTCAGATTGAACTGCGGCTGTTTATGTATTGCTCTGTTGTAGCAAAACACACAGGTCGTCCATCGCCGCCTATTTCTGTAAGCTGATTTAACCTAACTTTCTTCTTCCATCACGATTTAGGTTCTGCCTGTTCCGATCTCGCGTTTTTGTTTCTATCCATCTTTTCTTTGGTCTTCCAATTGATCTTCTTCCATTCCAGTTATATGTCAATATATGTTTCGGTATTCTATCTTCTGTCATTCTTTTTAAGTGTTTTACCCATTCTTGTCTATAATTCCCTAATTGTTGTAATATTAATTGTACTTCTTCTAAATTGTTTTAAAGCTCATTTCTAATGCGATCCTCTTTTGTGCAACCTTTTGACAGATCTTTAAAAACAGCATTTCTGCTGTTTGAATTTTATTCTCTGTCTCTCTCTCTCTCTCTCTCTCTCTCTCTCTCTCTCTCTTTCTGGCTCGAGCCCCACTTCCACAATAACAACAACAACAACAACAATAATAATAATAATAATAATAATAAAATAACTGCTAAAGCCATGGCTGTGTTGTAGAATCTTAATTGTGTGTCATTTTTCACTTTGTTTTTCATAGCATTTCTAATTGTTCCACGCACAGCTTGCAACTTTTATAAACTTTTATAAACTCAGCGGCGGCTCGCGGCAGCATAAATCCGGGATACACAATTTTTAATACTGTTACTCCTTCTGCTAAATATAACGGCTCAACGACAAGCTCCTCTGCATTCGGGCGGTGTGCACCACACAGGAGAAAGTTGGTACTTATACATTTCTGTCATTCCTTCCTTCAAAGCCGGTTTTTAGCAGGTAACTCGCCCACCGTTGCTAAGGTTTGGACTTAGGAGTGTGTGCTTGCCTTCGTAATTAAGTGAACACAATAATTATACGCTCGGCGCGCGATGAGTGTTGCAACCCGAATTACCTTCTCTAATAAAATCTCGACTACACTGTGGTTGCGTAGTGACTTCTCCATCACCCTTAGATTACAAACTTCTAGAATTATTTTAATAACTAGAATTAACGCTCACACGTACTGGTTGGACATACATAATAAAGAGATATCATTTATTTAATTTTTTAATTAATCACTTAAACAAAATTCTTAATTCTCCAGGTATTAATGCAAGAAACTTATGGACGACCTTTTGATTAAAGTCTGGAATCTGCAGGATAAAATCTGTATGCTTCCAATGTTTTCAAATCACAGTTTGACTGAAATTAATACTTGGAGTTGGTCTACCCTACCCTTTTAATTTCAATTTTCTATTTCATGGTCGCAGGGGAAAAGGCTTAGAATGTGAGATTTGTACAAAGGTGGTTCTCCCATAAGGTTACATTGTACGTGCCCTTCCAATTGCAAATGAAAAAGATGTTATGCAATATTTTCTTCTCTCTCTCGTTTAAAAAGCGCTTCCTTTTCTTTAAACTTGTAGCCTTACGGGAAGTTTGATGAGAACTGGCGACTTTAGGGATGGTCATTAGTTTCTTGCGGATCATCCACTCGTTCTGTACTTCACGGTCTGAACTGCGACATCTTTATGGGTTCGACAGTTCTTCAGAATTCGCCAAAAATAGTTATTATTGGATATAGAAATATTAGCAGAGGTAATAAGAAATTCTGATGTAGATAATATGATTAATTAGCTTCTATGTTCTACATTGCTTTAAAAAGTGAACCCACAAAAAGGCAAAAATTGTACGATAGGAAAATATGCGTTAAAACCCAGTGAAATTGCATTCGGCACTAGAAATAAATGTCAATCCCCAGAGGATGAAGTAAAACAAAACAAACAGTACGCAATAGGGCACTTTGCTTGTTACACCATTGAAGGGAGTGGGCGTTTGCATAGCTCTATTATCTTCCCAGTGAGAGAGGAAATGTCGCCGAGCGCCCGTTTCTGTGGATTATCACAGCACTGAGGACACAGTGACATTTAGAACGGGAAAGGGCGTCAGTCCAAATAACGCACTCCTTATTAACAACAAAGAACTGAACGATACCAGCACCCTAACTCACTTTCCTCGGCGAGCAAGCTATAAAAGGAAATATTGTCTGTTTAATGCAGCGTTGTTAAATTTATTCTTCTGGATCTCACGCAGTAGTTACAGTGTTTATATAACAAAACTGCAGCTCAGATTTGCACGATTAGTTAATTTATGTATTTATTTATATGTTAGAGCACTTTTAACTAATTCAGAAGGGATGTGGCTATTGCGGATGTATCCATGAAAATAATTTTAGAAATATTTCTTCATATCTCCATTGATCTTACCTACTGGGCACCAAAAATGACAATGAAAAACAATTACATATATAATTATATATAACCGTCAATTAACAAACGATCGTCGAATTCCTTAACCGGTAAAATGGGACCATTGGGGTAGGACTTAACTTAAAGCGAACATATAAAAATCGCTCTAACCGCCGTAATTTTTGTTTGTTTTTTCAATAAATATTTCAATGGATATATGCCTTTAAAATAAATAAATAATATTTTCCGAAAATCAATGAAATCAGACGATTAGAAGTGGGAGTTCACCTGAAACCCAAAATTAAAAGCAGCTCTAGCGGCACCAATATTTGTTTTTTCGCAATGAAACTCGGTTCATACCATTTAAATAAAAAAATACTTTCTGAAAATCAAGGAAATCCATTAGGAGTGGGGTTATACCTGAAAACTGAAATTTAAAGGGAGGGGGTTAAAGCGAAATTCAAAAATAGTTTTAGTGGCAGCAAATTTAATTTTTTTTAAAGGAAACTCGGTATATGCCATTAAAATAAAATAAGAAAAATTGTTTCTGAAAATCAGTAAAATCAGATTATTAGGAGTGGAAAGTTACTTGAAACCCAAAATTTAAAAATCGCTCTAGCGGCACCAATATTTGGTTGTTTTTTTTTTTTTCCGCAACGAAACTCCATATTTACCATTTAAATAAATCAAAAATAGTTTATGAAAATTAGGAAATCGGAAGATTAATACTAGGGTTATATCTAAAAAGCATAGTTTTAAATCCGCTCTAGCGTTTAATTTCCTCTCAATTACTTCAAACTAAAAGGACAAAATAACTCGGTATATAAACTGTATTTATAACAATTCAATGTTTTATATTTAACAAAAGTATTGTCGTGAAGATAGCAAGTGCGAAATATTAATGTAATATTAGTTGACAATTATGTTTGTATGTAAGAGTGCTCTGTAATAACATCCACAAAATTTTTGCATTACATGCTTTTACTGCAATAAAAGTCAAATAAAATTTCAAAGTCACTGAAAATCGATGTAACTTTCCATTGTTTATTGTTAATTGTGTATATTTGCTTAGTACATTATAAATGTTTTTAAATAGTAACATGTTTTTGTTTTATTGACACATATATACTTCTTAAATACATAAGGTTTCTTTCTGTTATTTTTCTCTATTTTAGTGAATGTTAATATGATATCAAGGACTCAGTTCATAAACATGGTTATATTTAAAAATGTTTTAAAATTCCCACACAATATAGCGTTATCTATCAGTGGTCATTTAATTAATTTTATGATTTAATCCCAATAATAATAATAATAATAATAATAATAATAATAGCAATAATAATTATAAAGATGTGTCTTTTCTTTTGTAATACTTATAGATTGTAAGAATTCTAATTTTGTTCCACTTATGTTTGAAAATTAGAGTAAATTTACTATAGACATTTATTTTAAGTGATTTTGAAGGAAAAAAAAAACAAATCCAGTTAAGTAATGTATTATAGTTCATTTTTGCTTTTGTTAGTTAGCTTTAAAGTTTGTCATGGTAATACCACACAGTAATGCCATAACTTATTTAATTAATTAATGAGGCCATATTTATTCTTTTTTAAAGTTCTACTTGGTGAAGAATTCGCTTTGTTTGCGCAGCTCCTACGCGACGGACATTTTATATTTTCCATCGGGAAACATTGTAATACTAAGCAAAAAATTAGGCGGAAAAAGTCGCTATTCCATAATTTTTAACTCAACAAGCAGTGATCACGTACTTGGTTTATAGCCCAAGTTGTAACCTGTTTCAACCTTTAACATTTTCTCTCTTTCAGGATCGTCCTTGAATTTCCTTTGTCTGGGATTATCTTGAAGAACCGTTTAAAAATTCTGAACACACTAGAACCAGTTTTTTCCACCGTTCATCGTATATAATTAAATATACTTCTGGATCTTCTCACAATGCCTTGTTTTCTGATATGGTCAAACATGGAACATGTCCTAGCATACTTAAACAGATGTCTCTTGCGTCTTTTGTGATCTCATTTCTTGTTTTCATGTCATGCAAGTAATGTTATGGTATGTTGCTGTACATAATCCATCTTCCCTATAGAAACACAGAAATACCTACTGGTACTCTGCAAGCCAATGACGGGTAGAGACTTGTGCACTTGAGGATGAAGCTTTGGTCATCTAGATTAGGGTTAGAAAATGTTTATATATGATTACAATTCAAAGTTGAAATATAATCGTTTTATTCTCAATCTTAAATATTTGCCACTTCTTATTCTTCACAGGTTGATTACACACTGAACTTCAGACCCAGGGGAGAGAGAGATTGTCATGTCTTGGGGGGGGGGGAGCGGGGGGATCAGCTGAATTTGACAGGAAAGTTATTCCATTCAGCATTGTCTGAAGAGATAGTCAGATTTTTAATGAAGCTTAAGAAGTAGTATTATTATCATTCAAGTTTTTTTTATTTTCTGTGACTGTAATTATTAAGTGAAAAATGTACGAGTAATTAATTACCTTATTGACTTTCTCATCTATGTTTTAATCCTCTTCAAAGCGGAGAATCACCTCTTGACTGTTGCAGATGACATGCTAAAATCTTCAAAAAGTTAGATATATCTTTATTATGCAAACTAAATTCATTCATGGCAGGGCCTTTGATTTTGTTTAATATATTTCCTTCTCATAAGTATAGTTCAGCAACATCTTCAGCACAACCCTGCATATCTCTTAGGTAAAAGTTGACCAAGTTTCTGAATTCTTCTATTTCATTGCCTTTCACAAACACATCACAAATTTGAGAATTTGAGGATAATCTAGAAAACTTTTAAGTTCTGAAAGCTTTGGCTTCAACTAGTGCAATGAAACAAATCAATTATGGAACTTAGACTGTTTTTCCGAACTATACACCACATGAGGAGGCTAGGGCCCGAACTTGGACTGTGAGGCCATAATAGCAGTAGTAGTAGTATTCGCCACATACTTTTTTCGATCCCCTAATCCTGAAACTGAGATCCCGATGACCAGCTTGTGACAAATATTTGTTGGTTCTTAAAAAAGAACCCCAAAGATTTCTGTAGCATCAAATCTCAGAATTTGCAACACATGTCAATATCATCAGCTGACTTAAGAACAATTTTGCTCAGTGTTTGGCAGAGTTCAAAGATTTTAACTATCACCAAGAGAAAGATAATACATTCACAACGCACTAAGGAGTTTGCCTCTTTGGATGTATCTCATGACGCTTTTGGCCAGTCTGGTTTACTGTCAGTAAAATGGCTCAAGAATGCGTAGGATGTCATTGACTGCTTCAAATATCTCAATCCATCGTGTGGCACACAGGTTTTTCAAAGTTTTTTTTTTTGTATTTATTTTAAACTAAGCCAAGCATCACCTTTCTCTACACAGTCAACAAATACTGTTTTTCTTTTTGGATATACCTAAAAGTTATGAGCTGCGTGTACAATGCAGTTTCGGATTGCTTGTATTTCAACAGCTAAATTGAGGGAATGAGCTGAATAGTGAACATAGAGCGCAGTAGGGCGTGCCTCCCTGACTATGTCCTGTGATACCTCAAGCGCTACTACATTGTCAATACGGGAATGTTTTCCGAGTGTGTTGCCAACAGGACAACTTAAGCATGATTCTCGATGCAGCGACGACTCCGGGTTTCGAATATATTGCCAACCAAATTATTGGTAGATGGTGTTGTATGGCTATTTTTGTAAGATTTTAAATTTACAATAATTTATCCATTGCTATGAAATAATAATAATAATAATAATAATAATAATAATAATAATAATAATAATAATAATAATAACGTATGGGAGGTCCATACCTCCTCATTCCCCTCGTATCTATGCTCCTGTTCAGACCTTTGGTTATTTTTATTTTGCACTCTTCTATTATTCCTAGAAATTTGAGTTTTTAATTAGAGAACAACCGACACATCTGATTGAATAGCTGGCTCCAATTTTCTGACTGTATGGTTGATCTATTTTCATTGTTGTTTGTGTGTGTTTTAATTGAGTTTATTTGTTAACTCACATACTTTTTCGTTTATTATAACTGCGAACATCTAATACTAATGATTCTTCTCAGTCTCCAACATTTGTAATTGTTTATTTATAATTTCTGCCGTTTTCATGTTTCTGAATGGTCAAGAACATTTACCTCACATTCTGTTAAGGAATCATTTTATTTTCCATGAATTACATTTTTTTCCCCCCAGTTTATGGAAGAGAATTGTACAAACAGTCTATTTGCTGTTAAAATCATCTTTTACGCCTTATGCACAACAACCAATGACTTGTGCACCTTTATCAACTTTAAACTTTTGCTGAAAGTTAGAATTTATTTTCATTTGCACAGAAAGTTAAAATTGATGGCATGCTTAGGTCATAAATTCAATGTTATCAGCAAAATAATAGAGCAACAAATGCATTTTCCTCATAATTTATTTATTGTTTTATTATAAACTGTAAACTATAACTATAAAATGCAATGATAATGCATGCTTTATTTTCAATTATAGCAAAGTTGTTTCAATATCCGCGTTTATTCTCTTTTACCACGCGGATGTTTAGGGATAAATATTGGGAATTC
Source organism: Metallyticus violacea (assembly GCA_030762175.1). NCBI lineage: Eukaryota > Metazoa > Arthropoda > Insecta > Mantodea > Metallyticidae > Metallyticus > Metallyticus violacea. The sequence continues at coordinate 59,512,378 of CM060842.1, forward strand.
TCACGAACTGCAAAGCTCGCACGGAAGTATGCTTGAGAATGCGGTCGTTCAACTGTTTATTGTGGCTTTAGAACGCATACTCTTTGTCGCTGTAAGGTTACTGGCGCCATGCTGACTGAACTGACATAGAACTAACAAACGGCACTGCATAATCTCGACCGTTACATTATAAGTTCTTGCGATATTCACAACGATATTATTGAATAAAGATAGGGCAAAAAGGGCATAAAAATACCAAAACTCCATAATGGTTGATGCGGTAATCTTGAAAGAACTTTCTCAACGGGAATAACCGTGTTATTCTCGTTTAACCGTGTAAATCGTTAATAACAAAGTTTTACTATTTCTGGTGGTTGGAGGGCTTGTATCTGCGAGCAGCTATCGCTTATATTAACAAAATGTAGGCGGAATATTTTAAATTCTATTTTGCTTACAGAGAGAGCAGACATGTATGTTTACCTCAAGCACTGGCCTGGTTGTTTTTAAATAATCATGATTCAGAAAAGAGTTTTGAAGATCAACTTGTCACTCTCTCCTTTAGATTTCAACCTGGCATGATTTATACCTCCTGTTATATTTTGTGTTTCATTTGTTATATACATAAAACGAAATGTGAAAACTAATAGTGAAATAGACATGTAAAAGTTTTATGTTACACATCTGGGGAGCTTGGTGTCTTATTTTTGTTCATATAAATATGGATGGCAGGAATTAAGATTTTCAAAACTTGTTCTGGAAACATGCTGTTATTTAAAATTGTATGCGTCTTTACTACTATCCTTTGTGTTAATCAGTTATGCATTGATGAAATTTATTCTATCAAGAAAGGAAATGAAATAGAATAAAAAACACTTGAAGGATCTGTAAAAAGCTAAATCACCTATTATACAGTGGAGAATAGCGTTAAATAAAGTTAAAATATAAATAAAACGCACACGTGTATCTAAAGAGTTGACAAAAAGTATATTATGATACACTGTGGTAAACAACTGTCATAGACTGGTGAAAAAAACACCCGATCTTTAGGATACCTACGTAACCTGCCGGTAGGTTTTCGAAATATTATGCTTTTGTGTACTAGGTTTTAGTACATCTTTTATGACAGTTCCCTTTTTTTATTAAATTTGAACATTTTTATTTTTCATAACTTATTTGGAAAATATAAAACATATTTTTCAAATTTATCAGAAAAGTTATAAACTGCTAAATTTGCATTGCTGAAAAGTTTCAAAGTTAAAATCAGATCGGTTTAGATTGGACTGGTAGGGATAGAGAAAGATTTGAGGCACGGAAGGCAACGAGGGTCTTTTGTATCTTACTGAACCTCCGGGAGGACGGGGTTGAGTGAGGGATGTAAAGGGCAGCCTGTAAGCGACACGTACGAAAGCAGTCAGGATCCTTAATGGTATCAAATTGAATACCCCAACGTCGGTTGCCCCTCCCCCCCTTACCCTTCCAAAGAGTTTAAATTTAGGGCTCGCTACTCGCTACTAATAAATTCCACCCTAGCAGGCCGCTCACTGCCAACACGCATCGACTTGCTGCCCTGTAACAGAATTATGGAATGAAATGAAATGATTAAAATTTTCGTGGAAAGTAAATATACATTCCAGTATTTGCCTAAGTGAGCAGCTCAGGATGATGTCATAATGTAGATGAGATGTCAAAAATGATTGCCTCTCTCTTCATTAGTTTATGAAAAAAAAAGGTACATGAGCTGTGAATTTTTCACTTGCAACTAAAATAGAGTTAAAGTTAATACAACTAATTGTCAATTTACACACTAAACCATTTCTTGCACCTGCATCTTCACACAAGTAATATTATCACCACAGGAGACTTTCACTCATCACTGTAATTAAAACATTCAAGTCATTCACTTTATTAATATTTCCTTTGTTATCTTCAATATCTTTCATATGATTACCAGATATATTTTTCTTTGACGCACTAGGAGTTAAAGTAATTGGTTTATAATTCATTGCATACTTTTCTTCGAAATAGGCCTATCATTTTCATTATCACTACTACCATGTATTACTGGATAGATGTTTTAATACCAATTTCCTTTGTTTTTTTTAATTTTTTATAAACCCTGGTGGATCTAGGTATGATATTAAATGCATTTAGGAAAGAAAACTGGGATGTATAGCTAGCAAAAATTAAAATAAACACAAAATTACCCAATTGTTTAAATGATTAAACACACAAGGAGCCATTGCTGCTATTGACATTTGAAACAGTAATTTTTCCATAAAATACATCAAACCACAGCTTTATGTAACAACTGGTTTCAGAAATATTTTCGTTTTTCTGCAGTAGTGTGGGGTATTAAAAAAGTAGTTTGACACAAACCATATTACCTAATTAAAAGCAATTACACTTGGAATATTTAAATAAATGATATACCAAATTAAGCAGAGAAATCAAAATAATTGTTTGGAACATGAAGAGTAAATTCTTATTTTATTTTCAAAAATTTACCTCTCATCTTAACTAAAATAATGTTATTGTACATATGCAGTGCTTGCCACTCGGATTTCTTACAGAGAGTTTAGGGCATGTTATCTTATTAACGTTTATAGAGCTTACCATATGTGATGACGTTTTTGGAAAGTGTCGCCTGCTTTATTGTTTTAAATTTATAATTCAAATATTCTTATAAATAACTTGGAGATTTCTTGAATAAGTATCTGAAGCTTTGTCACAACGCACCGAGTTCGATTTCTAAGTAATTTGAAGTTTTAGCGATTGAAGTCTACATTTTTGCATACGTGGGAAGCTTTTTTTTTGGGGGGGGGGATTATCGCGTGATTCCAACTCCGCATTAAATTCAAGGCCGCAGGTCATATCTGTGAAATCGAACAATAATAACTCTCGCAAAATAGCAGACAAACGGGAAATTCCCACTGCTATAAAAGAGGAATGAATGGTTTTATGGTACTATCTTCCCGATTAACAAAATTCTGGAATTATTTGGCAAAATCACCAGTAAGTGTAGAGGAACACGTTGTTATTATCACAATATTAAGTGGAAGATCTTTAGGCATGCTTAAGGTGAAGAAAATGTACAACTAACATCTAATATTATGTATAAAAACATTTTTCTAAAGAAAAAGACGAAACCAAACATTACCAAAGCAAAGATTTCTACTATATAGACACTTGAGAAGCTTGTTTCCAAACGGCGCAACAGAACAGCGTCCATTAAGGCTTTAAGGCTTTAAAATCTTAAATCTTGTGCTTTCTCGGACAGGTCGGGAACCTATATGGAAGATATAAATGCTTATTTTCAGTTTGCAAGTGGCATATTTTCTCTGTACGTTTAGAGTGCTAATATCATTCCACCTATAGTAAATCTCATTATTTTTTGCTTGTTTCCGCGTAATTAGTCGGGAAAGTAGTTTACGAATTAGGAAAATATTTTCCTGTTTCTTGTTTATACAGTGGTAGGCTTAGAAATGTTATATTTTCAATGCCACAAGTTCACAGAAATCTTGGCCCGGATGTTATTTCCTGTTGCTTCAAGAGAAATTCTTTTCCTGCACACCTTTGGAATCTTTGTTGATTCGTGTGTGAGGTGTTCATGGAAAATAGCACAGGGCTTAGCGTCGCATTAACCTATATACATATTTACATTTTACACAGTTACTCACGTCTTTCAACAGAGATGAATTCAACGAACCTGTAACCGTTTCTTAGAACCGCAGAGTTTGCATCTCTCATTAGTTACACGAAAAAAGCAAATGATAAATATGGTACTTTGTTACTGCTTGACATTGGTAAATAAGGAAGAAAAGAACAAACGAAAATTACTAAAAATGTTTAATCTATATGCCATATGAGTTGTAATTAGAGCAGAGTTATATTAAAGCAAAAGAACGCAAAATAAGCATTCTGGAACAAAAGTCCGGTAATAAATAACGCATTCAATATTTGCGTAATTATTGATCTTTAAGATAAAGTCACATTGATTAAATATCCTATGCATATTTATTCGTAGAGGTGATGCAGCTATTATTCATTTTATTGCAGCTCCTTTCTGGTTTTAAGACTTTCAAGCAAAGAATTTGTGAGGTTTTAACAATTATTCTTAAATTTATTGTAAAACGGTATACTAGTTTTGCGCTCGTTTGGTTGTGACGTCAATAACCTTCCCGCGCTGATGACTGCATGTGGACAGCCATTCTCATTTTGCTGTTACAGAGCAAGCCTTATTTATTTCTGCCTTTGTGTTATAACGCAGTTTCTGGTTATGAGCTTAGTATTTATATTGCAGGCACAAATCGTATTTTAATAAAAAGTTGTTTAATATAATTATACAATTCTTCTATTTAAAATTCTAAAATTACGCCCTTTCAGGCGCTTTATAATGAGGCCATTTCAAGTGTTACTTATGAAGTTATCATGAATGTTCCTCGGATTGGATTTAATTGTTAGGAGCGAAGGATGTACATCAGTTTTGCTCAATGGCTGACCGCTTGTGCCTACGCCCCCAATGGGAGAACCTCTAGAAGGAAAGGATGAAGCATGGGAAACATCGGGCGGCCAAGATCTACGATTTGTGAGGCAAGGACGTAGACGTGGTCTCTAACACTGCTTCCAGATAGATAATGTCCGCTTCAATACCAGAGGCTGGAATAGAAACCTTTCCAAAACGCAAGCCACCGTCACACCGCAACAGCCCGCCTCGCCTTAGTACTTTCGACCCTGTAACAGAACCAACGGAATAAATTGATATGAAATGTGAGAGGAAAAAATTATGTAAAGTAAATATTTATTCCAGCTTTCACCTAAGCGACCACAGGACTACGAAAAAACCTAATATCAAAATGTCCGGCTCCAAGGAATTGAACCGGAACCCCCCAATGCGAATTCCAAACTAGTCCCTTTAACCACCTCGTTCGTATAAAGTTCTCTTTCTCCAAAATGTTTATAAATAGCCAGAATTTAATTTTATTTGTCCATTTAATCGATATGCGTTTGGTGTAAATATCGCCTTAAAAGTTTTTCTTCTTCTCATTGACGCTACAGCCGGAGGTGAGTTTTGGCCTGCCGCAGCGACCTCTGCTTCCTCTATGACTTCATTGATATTGCAGGGGGCATGTGATCAGCATACCGGCACCCCGCCGGTCGCCTATCACGCGGCTTCCTACCTATAGATCGAAGATCGCCTCTTCTTCTTCAGTCAGTATCCTAATTATCCTCACGAGGCTGTGTGGACCCCGTTTCGGACCTCCCTAACTTAGAAACATTCCTAAGCAGATATCTGGAATCGAACCCGGGCCTCCCGGCCAGCAGCCAGCAAGCTATCCTCTAGCCCAAGGAGGTAGTCAATAAAATAAGTACTATAAGTTAATTCGAAATTAGTTTTTTATTTTATTTTTTATATTTATTGGCAGATAATTATAAAATTCTTTTTCTTACCCTTTTTCACTGATTGACTTCACATTTCTTCTACATGTATGTTTAAATTATTTTTCATTTTGATATTTTTGTATTACAATTTTACTTATTTTTATATTTTAATAAATATTTTGTCCATAGTTTTTGCAGATGATGTGAAAGTTACAATTTAAAATAAAATGTATTATTCGTGATTAATACGATTTGATACTAATGTAATAATAATAATAATAATAATAATAATAATAATAATAATAATTCATTTTACATTACTTTTTATAGGATAGTAGGGACTTTAAAAACATAAAAATAAACAATTTCCAATAAATATTGTACTTTATGTTGAGGTTTAAAGTACACGATCTTCAGTCATGCTCGAAGTGACACTTTAATCGCGTGCAAATTGAAACTAGCAGTCTATTAGAGGGCGTGCCTCTGAAATCAAGTTTATCTTGTTTCTGGGAATGCTTTGTTTTTCCTTAATCTAGGTGCACAAATGCCATAACTGCTGTAAGTTCAATGAAATTACATTTGAAAGAGGAAAACATTTTGGCCGATGCGGGAGAATGTGCATTGCGTAAGAGAATGTTTGGTTTTTGTTTACAATGTCAGTTATTTTGTGTTACTTCTTATTCTCGTTCAAAAAAAGAAGCCAGCTACAAAACGATTAGTGTAGGAATTCAAGAAAAAGTTCAGTGAAGAAGGTTCACTGCAACCCCTCCGCTGTCACTTTAAAGTGGATCGTAAATAACAAGTGGTAAATGGATTAAATTTGGATTAAATTTTAGTTTAAAAAGATCATACTTATTCGTGTAACAATTGTGTAGCTTCATTTCATGAATTGTTTTAACCAGCAGAATGTTCATATTAATGATGTCAATCAGGAAACGGTGCATTTCGACCATTCATTCCGAGATAAGGTGCCTTAAAACATTAGTGGTATGTATAATTCTAGAATGTTCGTTTATTCTGTTTAGAACACACATGTTATTATACAGAATGGCCCCCTTGGCCTTGACTGTATATACTCTCAGCACTGGCTTCGCATGGCAGGGCTACTGTTTCGTGGGCCATCCATTAGAAACCCCTAAGCCCTTCACAGCAAAGTGCTCCCTAGCGTACGGGTTCAAGTCGCATTATATGAATTCTTGTGCGAGAACCCAACCCAAAATGTTTGTTATAAATCGTAAACAAACAGAAATTGGTGAGATTTTCAGGAAGTATGCCTTTGTTTATAGTGAATGCATCACATTAAGTGTTGGAAGGTGTAATGTTAAAACTTATGACACACTCTTTCCTTAAGGTAACTCCAGAAAGTATGTAAGATCGGGAGACTGTGATAGCCACAGATTCTTGAAGATTACAAAGTCTTCTTTAAATTTAAAAAAAATAATAATAAAATTAATTCTGCATTGTCGCCATTGACTTACTTGAAATGTGGCAAGTCACTGCATTTTGCTGGAAGTAATCCTGTATCAGTGGTACATCATCAAGTTGTTCAACACATTCTGTGTAAAAATTCGGATATGCAGGGGAGTTACAGGGTTTCCTTAACAAAAATGGGATCGATGAGCCTCACAGCAAGCATGGTGCACCAAACCCTTACATTCTACGGTTGAGGAAGCTCACGAGAATCTTGGAATTTTGTGAGCTAGTATTATTATTATTATTATTATTATTATTATAGTGTATTTATTTACAAAATATATTTTTACAAATCTAACTCATCCATGTCTCACGGGTCCTGGTACCGTATGTGCTTTCCTAATACACGTAACTGCACAAACCGAAATTCTGCACAAACAAACTCTTAAGAGACAAACAATATATATATATATATATATATATATATATATATAAAACAAATAAATAACTGTAATAGGAAACAGTATATCATATAAAATGTTTAAATACCTAAATAAACAGAAACGAAAACAATACAAAAGTAAATAACTTGCACTCTCTCACATATATGTGCAAGTAATGTATATACATTGACTTATTTTCTCCCACCCTCCTTTCCGGTTGTCTGCCTCTTCCGATATGAGCTGTCTCATTTTGTATAAAAATTTACCTACTCCCTCCTCTTCCTTCCTATCTGCCAGCAAAGTCCGCACTGCCAGTGCCCGCTCCCCCGTTAATAAATGATGCCGATAAGTGTCTTTTTCTCCATTCTTCCGTCCTCTTGCAGTACGACAGAATATGTTCCCATGATTTATTCTCTGAACATATAGGGCAGATTTGCGTACCCTCTCTGTCTGTTATTTTAGTCATCCGCCACATGCCTAACAGAAACCAAGGATGTAACATGTCTGGATATAACATTCCATCCCCCATCCGATTGTATTACCAGCGAAACTATACGTTCATACAATAAACACATGCTCTTTTCATTTTGCTTTTTTCGAGCTTATTTTGTCACCTGCCAATAGCTGTTACTTGCGGTGTACAGCCGGAGTGTACAATTTTATCATTGCTACAACAGAATACTGCACATACGCTTCTAGAATCTTAACTAAAACTAACACTCTGTAGTGCGTAGTTGAACATGCATAACAGAAAGGGAGAATTTAATAATATCGCGGTAACGTACTTATTAAACAAAGAAACACTTACTTCTGGTTTTCATTGCTGCAAACTAGTCAATAACTCTCAAAAGTGAAATCTGCAGGATGAAGTCTGTCTTTACAGACAGCATCGTGTACTACCTATGTTTTGAAATAATAGTTTGACTCAAATTATTACTTGGATTTGTTTAAGTTTTCTTTCCCAGTGGTATGTACAGTGTTCATATTCTTTACATTCAAGTAACGCTAAACGAAGTAAACACATAATGACCCTTATGGGTAAGAGCCTCCTCCTACCGCTTACTCCACTTTACCGATCAGAGTGCTCTACAAGCTTACTGAAACACCGGTTTGCGCCGCGAATGCAAACTAAGTCTTCTACAGGTAATAAACGCAAATATGTGAGGTGCAAAATAAAAGAACCTCCTACAGAAATTGTTCAGTTTCAAGGGAGGCAAACACAAACAACTTAAACATAAATTTTCCTTTCATTTTTCTGATGCTGCTGTTGCTGCGAGCTTTCAAAGCTGTATTTAATAATACAGAAACCTGGCTTCTTTCTTATTTTCCTAAGATAGAAACTTTAGTGAGGCATAGCTGGCACGTCGCGACTGCGCACCGGTAGAAGTGCTCAGGTAACCGTAATTCAAACAGTAACCTCTCCATAGAATGGATATTCAGAACACACTCAAGAAAACTTCGAGTTACTGTATCAAATGCCGTAATAATCTAAAAAATCGGACTTTTGGATGTTCATTATTCTTAACATGTCTTCAAATTGTACTTAGCACAGAAACTGAAAAATGTTGGATTTTTTTAGCGCGCTGATCAAGCAATAGTTAGACGAAATTTAACGTTGAAATTTTGGGTGATAGTGCAAACCAGAAACCTCATAGAGGAACTGTCTCTGTTCATTAATGATATGTTCAATAAAAGTGCCGGTAATGTTTCCTGAAAATCTCATCACTTGAGTTTATTTATTTATTTATTTTTTCCCCTTCTTTCCATAATACAATTTTGGGTTTGGTTCTATAACATTTCTCCCTGTAATTAATATAGCATTATTTTATAACAATGTGCTACGATTTAAGTATTTTAATTCAATATGTTGAGTTTAAAAACTGGAAAACACTAACACATAAACTGAATTGAATGTTTTTTTTTTCTATATGCGCAATATTAAAATCCTGCCAATTTTTAAAAATTAATTTGAATATAAGGGGTAAAGCGATACTACACAAATGCTACAGGCACAAATTCTCAATGGATGCGTTTTTCCACCTGAAGTCTTTATTCGTCAATTAAAGACAAACACTGATAGCCAGAGCCCGGAAATTACGCAAAATGCCTTTTCTATATGGGTGGATATATTTAAGAGTCAGATAGAAATGAGCATGTTTCCGTAAATTTGGGGTCGGTAGGGCCAGTATTTATTTTGCCTTTTTTTTTTTTGGCCTCTTTCGGCTTCAGTTGCCTATTGTAAGGTTTAAAACTTTTTTTTTTTTTCCTGTTTTAGATCGTTATGGATTTTTTCTGCGATTATTTACGCATTTTAAAAAGCACTTTAAGCATTTCAATATATCGAAGTGAAAAAAAGTTGTAAAATTAAATGGCATGTTCAGCTCACAAAAATATCTATTGAGAATCTTGCTGCACATTTATTTCTTTTCGAGCAGTCAAAAGCGTTTTCCATTCACTTAAACTCTTTAAATAGCAGAACCTTCATTAGGGAAAGGAATGCACGGTTACCTCGGGCATGTGAATACCAAAAAAATAGAGAGGATTAGGGAAGTACTGTAGTTTTCAATAGTCCTGGCGATTGACCTTGTATCGAGACAATTCTAGAAAATTTGTGATGGGGTAATTTATCAGCTGCATAAATGTTATAAAACAATAGCAAGCGAGAAAAACGAGATCGGTACAGCTGCGCCTTGTCCCTGCAATAGTTCAGTAAGAAAGTAAGAGAGATACTAACCTGATTCCCTTATAAACCATAAACAGCATATGAACTCGAGCGGAAACCACTGCACATCTTTTGCTCATTCACCAGGACCATTCAAAACTACTTTACTTTGTTTTAATCAACATTTCCATGATGTCATGAAAGGTGAATCTTCTGTTGTAACTGGTATGAGTCCTTCCGAAATAACCTGTTTTAAATATGATCGATTCCCTTCAGTGGAAGTAGACTATTTTTTCCATGATAAAAAGTTCTCTCTGACAAGCGGCTGACTATGAAAGTCGATACCTTGAAAAAACATATTCTTGTTGCTTGTAAGGAAAAAAGTAAGCTTAAGTACTTTAATTGTGTGATAAAGAAAGTATTGGGTATCTTAAACACTTATTTTCATTTATAATGAGTGATATTACTCTCTGTTTTCAATTTTAATAAATACCTTTTTAATAATATTACTATGTATTTTCAATGTTTTAAGTGCCTTTTGGCAATCTATTTTAACCAAAATAAATGCCGGGGAACTGCCGGCTTCTGCTGATTGCGTTTGAACATCTGATCATCAGAATAATTCCACAACCAATGACTAGTCCCTGAAAGACCCTAGTCTATTTTGAACATTAAAATTGCACTCTAAGCACTTGAGTAGAGGGCTTTGAAAGCGGAGTCACGTAACAAGAAGACCCATATTCCAATTCCGACCACAAGCTCAAACATTTTCTGTTTAATCTTTAAAGTTAAAACTAAGGCAACATCCATTAAGCATAATTGATTAGCACATATAAATTCGAATTAACCGCAGTTGCTTCTATCATGTACACAGCACCGCCGCGGTGGCCATCAGCTATTCCGTGCTGCAAGGTTATGTACGTTTGCCAAACTCACGCTCTAGTATCCGCAGGGAGGTCTTGGTAACTTCGCATTAAAAAAGAATACATAAGAAACACAGGCGCCAATTGCAAATGGCCTCTTATACATCCCCTTCAAAGATGCATCCAGAGTCAGGTTTAAGTGGTTGCCATGGATACGCGAAGAGACAGTTCTGTAGCGAAATCTGTGGCGGAAATAAATAGAACATTTGCCTCACGGTCTTCCCTTCTCTCAAATGACAGCACAAGTATGGAAAGTCCCTCACGCAGGAGCTGCGTAAACTAAGAGAATTCCTCACCTTGTAGAGTAACTTTAAACAAACAATATAAAATGCAAATTTTGGCCTTATTAATAAATGAAATGAAATAAGTTATGACATTGTTGTATGGTATTAGGGAACAAAATTATAATTCTTGCAATCTATAAGTATCACAAAAGAGAAACCACATTTTTAGAATTAGTGTTATTATTGAAATTAAACCACAAAAATTAATGGTATACTGTTAAAATTAAATGAAATATACTTTCATTAATAAACAAAACTATACTGTGTGGATATTTTTAAACATTTTTAAATGTAACCATGTTTATGAACTTGCCCCTTGATTTCTTTACATTCACTAAAACAGAAAAAATAACAGAAAGGTTCTAGTTACATTGTATATTTATGAAGATGATGTTCATATTTTTCAATGAAACAAATACATGTTACTATTCAGAAACAATTATTATAATGTACAAAGCAAATAAAACAATCGAAAGTTATATCGATTTTCATTGGCTATGAAATTTCATTTTAATGTTATTGTAGTAAAAACATTTAACGCAAACATTTTCTGAATGTTATTAAAGAGCGCTCTTATATTAAAATATAATTCTCACACATATATTAGATTAATATTTCACATTTGCTATATTCACAACAAAGCTTTTATTAAATATAAAATATATGCATCGTTATAAATACAGTTTATATGCTGAATTAATTTGTCATTTTATTTTAAAAATATAGGGAATATTAAACGCAAGAGCACTTTTAAATTTCGACTTTAAAGTACACCCCTATTCCTAATGACCTATTTTCTCTAATTTTTGGAAACTATTTTTCTTATTTTATTTAAATGGTTAACTTCGAATTTTGCTGTGAAAAAATAAATATTGGTGCCGCTAGAGCGATTTTTAAATTGTTTCAAGGAAACTGCCCCTACTAATTCCCAATTTCCTTGATTTTTAGAAAATATTTTCCTTTATTTTATTTAAATTGTATATACGGAGTTTCGTTGTGAAAAAAGCAAATATTGATGCTGCTAGAGTGATTTTTAAATTTTGGGTTTCAGGTAAAACCCCACTCATAGTAATATGATTTCACTGATTTTCAGAAAATATTTTTCTTATTTGATTTAATGGTATATGCCGAATTTTTTTGTGGAAAAAAAAAATAAACAAATATTGGTGCTGCTAGAGAGATTTTTAAATGTTGGGTTTCAGGTAAGCCTCCCGTTGTAATAATCCCATTTTATTGATTTTCAAAAAATATTTTTCTTATTTTATTTCAAGGCTTATAACTCGCTCTCGGTTTTCAGGTATGCCCCCTGCTAATTACCCGATTGTCCTAATTTTCTGAAATTGCTTTTGTCAATTTGTTTTAAAGAAATTGCATAGTTTCGTTGAGAAAAAAAACAAAAATTATGGCTGCTAGAGCGATTTTAAAATGTTTAACAAATTATCGCTTTAGGTTAACCCCCTCCCCAAATGGCCCAATGTAGCTGGTTAGCGAACTGGACGAATTGTAAATTGTAAATTGGTGGTTTTATGACGAGTTGGGTTGGAAAAACACAAAACTGCAATCACTAGAGCGTTAACAGAGACAGACACACATTTTTTATTGTCATTTTCGATGCCTAATAGGCGGGATCGATAAAGATTTTAATATTTTTTTTTCAAAAATCGTTTCATGTATACAACCGCTTCAGAATTCACTTGCCTTTTAAACCTAAGATCGCGGGTTCAAACCCGGCCAGAATCGATGTATTTTTTCGGGCGTAAAAATCCTAAGTATGGCTTCCTTCGGAAGGGAAATAAAGCCATGGGTCCCATGTCGTACATTTACGGCACTAAAAAGAACCTCAAGCCTGAAAGAAGAGGCCTCTGAGCAAATTTTGTCGGCCCTTTCACGTCCTGAATTGAATGGGACGCTGATGACCTGAGATGTTAAAGAGCGTTCGTAAATAAAACAAATCAACAACCTTCGGAATTCGCTAAACGCAACATGCACTTAGAGCGCTATAAGCGCGCGGTTGACGTTATCCGGGTGAATGAAGAACTTACGTCATTACACCATCGTGATTTCGCACATTTCCCGATACAAAATTTGCGTTGACTTCTTACGTCACTGATATTCAACACCGAGCTGTATGAACTGATTTTTTTTGGTTATGTGTAACTGTTGTTGCTATTTTGTTTCAGCGTGTGATTTTAAAATATGCGGATATAAACAACAACTATATTTAGAGGAATAAGATAACTGCTTCTTCAGCATGCACATTAAACACTACACTTTAGTATTTATCGAAATCTCTACACTACGTTTTTCATTTGATACAGATATATTTTAAGTTCGTGTTGTGTTCTTTGTTCTTACAATTTAATCTGTGTGCTGGAAAATCTAGATATATATATATATATATATATATATATATATATATATATATGTTGTAATTCATATGTATGAATTTCCATCTGAAGTAGAATGAACAAGTAAATAAAAATAGGGAACAATAAATCGATTATCCATTCCCTAAGTGGTTAAAATTGTTCTTCTTGTGAAACTGAAATAAATGCTCATACAAATTCTAGTGATGCCCTACTTTTAATACTCTGACGGTGCCTTTAACTAATCTCGATACGAACTTAAGCAAATGACTATAACTTGTAATACATAATGTCCGCACATTGGTCAAATGTGAATGATTATGTATCGCGTTTTAAGATTGTTCTTTGTTAAGACAATGGAGCTACATAGTCTGCATCACTTATATATATATATATATATATATATATATAAAGTAATACTATTAACAATGTAACAAATTAACAGTAATTATAATAGCACAAAAGAATAAAACACCAAGAAAAAGTCACACTTGAGATCGCTGTATTTCGGACTCGTGGAGTCATATGGCAAGAAGACAAGTGACCATTTGTCTTCTTTATATATATATAATTCTACACACCGCTATTTCAGATTACTTGGCTACCCTATTTTTGAATCATTCGCCAGCACTATTCAAAACAACCTTACCTCATCCTCTCTATTTCTTGTATTCGTATACTCGAGGTAACCTTGCGTTTCTTTCACGGTTCTGAAGGTTCTGCTATTTAAAGAGCTTAAGTGAATGGATTGAGAAGAAATATTTTGACTGCTTGAAAAGAAATAAATGTATAAGATTCTCAATAGATATTTTTGTGAGGTGAACATGACATTTAAGTTTAATAACTTTTTTTCACTTCGATATATTGAAATTCTTTATATACTTTTTAAAATGCGTAAATAATTGCAGAAAAAAAATCTATAACGATCCAAAATAGGCCACAAAAACTTTAAACCTTAAAATAGACACAGAGTCAAAATAGACAAAAAATAAAAATAAGAGAGGGAGTAAAATAAAAACTGGCCCTACCGACCCCAAATGTAAGGAAACTTGTTCATTTCTATCTGATCGTGAGTCTTAAATATATCCCGCCCAGATAGAAAAGGCATTTTGTCTAACTTCTGGACTTTGCTTATTAGTTCTTTATATGATCGCTATGCCATATTCAGCAATGTAATCGGTTGTTGTGGCTGATATTTTATCTGCATTATATTATTATGTATTTATTTAAGTCTACTTCAGTGGAGTAGAAAGTCTTACGATCTTAATTTACGAGCACGGTCTGAAAAGTTCTCGGCCTTGTTCATAGACGGCCATGGAATTGGCAACTTAATTGCTTTATATATCATTACATATGTCTTACGCATTCATTTGTTTATTTAATGCAGTTTTCTAAAGCAGTCGTATTTCGGATATTCCATAAAATTGATAAAATTGACGTGGTGCAACGATAAAGTTCTTTGTAAAGATGGTTTAACTCCAAAAGAAATGTATACCAAATTTATAAAAGTTCATGGGAACTCATCATCTGAAGGATATTCAAAAAGTGCAACAACAGCAGATTTCATTGAACAAATACATATCATAATATTAGATAACCGGCGAGTTAAATTGTCAGGCTAAAGAAAGTTCAAAGATAGGTTATATTTTACATAAAAATTACATTTATGTGAAAAAAAAATTGCACAACATGAGTCCTACGCCTGCTAATAGCAGATCAAAAACGTGTTCATATGAAAATATCCCAACAGTGTTTGAAGCATTTTAACACATACAGAACTTCTTTTGAACAACGACTGATAACTGAATACACCAGAAACGAAACAGTCAAAACAGTGGACAGATGACAAAGCAGACAAAATCGGATACATCTGCAGGAAAATGGCCACTCTTTTGGGGTCTAAAGTAATTTTGCTAACGGTTGTCTGCAGAAAGACTTTCCACAAAACCATTTCAGAGAAGGGACAATACTATTGGAGTTTCAGTGGATTAAGTGCATTGAACTTAAGGGACATTATGTTGAGAAATAAAAAATAAAAACAATGACCAAGTTAAAAACTCGTGCCTTTATTGTTAGGCGGAAACTCTTCAAACCGCCCTCGCATATAATTATGATAATAATATAGCTGTATAAGCACATCTTATCAATGTGGGCGCTTGTGCACCTCCCCCACATGTAAAGTACATCTAATAACGGTCACTGATAAGACAAGTGTTGAAACCGGTAATTCCAATTTAAAAGTCACGCATTCCTTCTGGAACAACTGCGATAGATATCGAGACATGAACACGCATTTCTCCAAATGGGTGAACCTCTTTCCAACCGAAAGGAGCGCCAACCTTGCGTCAACCCCATCATCAACACACATTCTACATCCTTCATCCTGTGTAGCGGTTCAGCCCAGATCTCAGAAAACAGAAAACAGCAATTTTCTTACAGTTTATTTTATCCCACGTTGGTGTAGAACAGCGGTTCCCAAACTGTGCTCAGCGAAACATCTCCTAGCACTCCCTGAAGAAATTGGAAGACTTTTGTGCGGCCATAAGTTTTATGTCGGTAAAAATCAAGTGAAATAATTGAGGTGCACACTTAACCTTCCACAAGTAACAATGGAAGTCATCCCATGGGATAGTTTTATTGTGTCGATGTGTGCACAGACGGTGCAAAGGCCATGACTGGAACGACGTCTGGTGTTATCTCAAAAATTAAACAAAAAGTGAAGGAATGTAGCAGTAGCAACCCTCCACTGCCAAGCCCTTGCTGTCAAGAAGATGCCACCTTTCCTAAAAGAAATCCTGAACGAAAGCGTGAAATTAATTAATATGATTAAACCACGACTTAAGAATACCAGGCTATTCAAAGTGCTATGTGATGACATGGGCAGTTTACATACATCTTCACTTCTTCACACAGAAATAAAGTGACTCTCTCTAGGCAAAAGTTTGACTCGGCTCTTTGAAATGAGGGCTGCAGTCAGAACCTACCTCACTGACAACAGGTTATGTGACGAACGCTTGTGGCTAATAAAATTGGCCTACTTAGATGACTTCTGCAGAAAGTCAGTAGTTTAAGACCCTCGCTTCAAAGGAAAAGCAACAATTGTGTTTGACGCCAACGATAAACTGCAAGGGTTCAAAAAGAAAATCAAGTTTTGATCAGCATCACTGAATAATGTCTTAACAACTTCCCACTAGTAAAATAATTTAAGAATGATTAGATTCAGACATACCTGGGGACATCTTAAATGAGTTTGAACTTCACTTACTAAGTTTGCTTGATAGTTTCAACAGTTATTTTCTGGTAGAACTCCATAAAAAAAAAAAAAAAAAACGAAAGAAACCTTTTGGGTTGAAAAATCATTCTCTGCTGTGTCACAAAAGCCACCCTCTGTATGAATGCTTGATGCTTTGACATCAGATTCTATGATTAAAGATAATGTTTCAAATAAGAAGTCACTATCTGAATAATCAGATAGAGCAAAGTTATATAAATCAAATTAGTTTCATCCCTCTCATTAGAATAGTTGTTTTACAGGCCCCAGTAATAGTTTTGGTTTCCAACAGTAGCAGATCTATGGGGATATATTATGACTTTACAATATTTGCTTTTAGTTCGTTTTAAAACGTGTTGCCTTAGTATGATTTCTTTTGTTTGTTTTGTAAATGTATGTAGTGAAATTAGAGTTGAAAATATATAAACTAATAAAGCATGTTTCACACGTCTCAAGTTATAAACTTGAATGTTAACCTCTTATTCTCAAATAGTATGGTCATATAAGTGCTAGTGCTCCATGATGAACTTTTCCACCGAAAAGTGCTCCACGAACTAAAAATTTTGTGAACCACTGGGTTAGAAAATTACAAAGTAATTAGCATAACAACATTAAATAAGAACGTTTTATATTGTTTTTGTAACTTGCGATTTATGTTAAAGATAAAGTTTTATAACGAGAGCTGAGACTGAATTTGAATTGGAGTCTTGAATTGCCTTCCTAAAAACCTGTTAGCCAACAAATAGCTTACGTTAAGGAAGACAGGTAAATGGGTACATGTCAGGTTGGAGCGACCCTGGAGGTTTACGTAAATTTTCCGTACTTATACCCAATTCGCTATATTACTTCAGATTTCATTCGGGATGAGTCATCTCATTATAACGTGTTAAATAAACTAAACGTTTATATTTAAATCATCTTCATATTTAGTACTACAAGCGTAGTCAGTTCCTTAGGAAGAAATATTTACTTAATCACCCCACTTCAGATGAGAATATCCTATATTTTTCACCAAACAAGTAAATAGAGCCTGTTGTTGGTGGGAAGAACAGCTGCATCAATTACAAAATGTCGGTTCCGGTGGTCTACATAGTGGTAACCATACTTGCCTCGTAGACTAAGGTCGTTGATTTACGGTACGTAAAAGAACCTCAAGTCTGAAAGAACCTCTGAGTAAAATTTATAGGCCATTTCACGTGGTGTAGGATTTCGAAAGAAAGATAGCTCGACTACTCCCAAACATAGGAATTGTTTACAAAACAGCAGAAACTCGAGCGTTACACAAGTATGTTTTCAAATGCACTTGCTTTTCTGTTGGTCTTCACACAGATTCTGAAGGGGACGACAGACACCCTGCTGTTCGTCCTCTTTCTCTTTTACCTCGTGGTTTCACTTTACATGCAACTTTTAATTAATCACACATCTTCCGCTCTATCTACGTGGCATTCCAATCTCTTCTTTCTTTTGTGAATTATATTTGCATTCTTGTCAAATTGTTTCGTGTTGTACTCTGCCTATTCTCTCTGCTCTCGGTTTTCATTAGTTGGTTTGCGTTACTAATCTCTGCTCTAGTTTTTGCTCAGTATATCATTGTTGGCCTAACCACCGTTTAAATAGTTTTATTTAACTTTCAGTATTAAGTCAACGGCCGTACAATGCTGAAAATACAGTTTCTCGTCCGATCACCATACTTGGATAGATAACCGTTTGCTTGGGACGTCATGCATTTTCACCTGTACAGATTTTCTAAACATAGTGAGAACGGCCATGTAACAGCCCATTATATTTAGTATTTACTGTTTTTGTTAAAGTATTTAATTTTGTGGATAGTGGAATAAATTGAAACGAATTGGAATACCTGCTAAAATTGTAAATATAATAAAATATGTATGAAAATCAAGTTTACTTTGTGCCGCACTATGGAAAGTTAGCTGCCCCTTTCTTTTCTGGAAGGGGATTTTAGCACGATTGTTTATTGTTGTTTATTTTGGTTTTGGATAATGCATTGATGCATGTAGGAATCTTTTTTTTTTTTTTTTTTTTTTTTTTTTTTTTTTAAATTTATGGACGCTCTTTAACATCTCAGGTCATCAGCGTCCCATTCAACTCAGGGCGTGAAACGGCCGACAAATTTTGCTCAGAGGCCTCTCTTTCAGGCTTGAGGTTCTTTTTCGTGCCGCAAATGTACGACACGGGACCCACGGCTTTACTTCCCTTCCGAAGGAAGCCATACTTAGGATTTTTACGCCCGAAAATATCCATCGGTCCTGGCCGGGTTCGAACCCACGTTTTGGGTTTAGGAGACAAGTATGGTAACCACTACACCACCAGGACCGACATGTAGGAATCGACACAGAGTTATACAGTGGAGATTAAGTGAGAGGCTTGAAAACCAAGCATGTGTACATTGCGTTTATCTATTGGTTCACAGATTTTTTATGTTAAAGTTAAATCATTGGATGTTCATAAAATCCCATCTACAGCTATTTTTCATTTAAATAAGCAGAAAATCAAAATAATTAGGGTAAATAATAAGACATATATTACTCTTAGGGCCAGGTGTACTGGAGATTACTTTTAATTGTAATTTAAAAGGTAACTAGGAGTTCGTCATCATTTGTGTTACGTAAAAATAACCACAGACTCATAATCTTGAGTTTGTACTAACCGTCAAACCTATTGCAACATCGCGAAATAGTTTAAAGCGAGTTTATGTTCACTGTTTAACCTGAGGGAATAAAAAATTATTCAATTTTTCCGCCTTGTCTTCAAACATGGATAAGGAAGATCAAAGCGAATGCGAAATTTTAGCAAATTTTAGCAAACGTGAGAAGGATATTATTATTGATATGGTGCTAAAATGTAAAGAAATAATTAAAAAAAAAACAATTTCCATCTTAAATAAAGATAAAAAACGTACATGGGGGGAAATGGCCAAAGAGTATAATTCTATTCTTAAGACTTCTGCATTATTATCCCCATGTGTGCGCAGTCTATAGCACCTAAAACTCCAGGAAATTTGCGAATGTTAGAAGCCTAGCATCAATTTCCATACATCACCCTCTTAAGTTTGCATTTTACTGAACTGGCGCCTAAGAACTCAATTGCTCTAATAACTTTATGGATGGTTCTGCTGGCCGTTGTTTTCTCCACTTTAATATATATCCAATAACTATTTGGAAGTTCCCTATCGCAAGGAACCTGTAGTATCATGGACATCGAATCCAAAGCATGGTTTCGCTTAATTTGGGATTATAATTCGGGACGTAACACCTGTTCCAGTATTTCGACATCTTTTGCTAAGCGAAGTCGCATTTCAGTTCTAGGAATAACTTTTCTCTCTCATGAAATACACGAGAAGCACAGTGAAATTCATCAAAGGATGAAATGTAGGAATAATCAGAAATCTGTACAATCGCAACTCTGTTATTATTACACGGAAATGAGAAGTGAAACATTGAAGAAACTTTATCTGCATGAAAATGAAATAAACTTTATTCATTATTTGATTTATAATAAAGTTGTTACTTCTGTACTCTGAGAAATGTTTTATTTAACGATACTAAACTCCAGTTAGCGCTTTAACTTGTGGAATTCTTTGTCAGTTAGATTTAATTTGGGGTTAAGTTGAAATAATCTTAGATGAATGTTTATACAACCAAATATTTCAAGTTAACCATAACCGATGGTTAATTTTATACTGTAAACTCGAGTTAGCTCTTTATACAACTGGCTCTTAATGTTAGAGGGAGAAGAAATTGAAGAGGTTGATAAAATTATGCCGCTTATAACATCGAACAAGGTTTATGAAGATGTTAAGATCAGAATTAGAAAACAAGATTTGTTTCCTGAGAACTATGAGTTTAATATTAGTATTAATAATTATAATATTTAGCTTTAAGAGACAAAATAAATTCGTTTTTTAACTGTCACCAGAATTTAGATAGCGACTTCTTATTTTAAAAAAAAAATATTTTTTATCATACAATCTAATGTCAAAGCATGAAAAATTCATTTTGTTGTTATAGTAAATGCCATTTACTATAACATTATTTTTAAACTCGTTCTTAAACTGCCTTAACCGTGTTTTAGTTCACGCGGAACTGCGGATCCTATAATAGGTTGGCAAATCTTCCAGTTTTCCCCACTATTTCTACGTAATTGTCAACTGCGGCAGAACTGCGCGGAATCTCACTAGGTTTATAGAGAAAAGGGCGGTGAATTAATTTTGAAGTATATGCACAGAAGAAGGACTGGAGGATTGAGCTTATATATACAACAGATTTAAGGACGATCATGGAACATTAGTTTTTTTCTTTTTAAATATTTCATGTAATTTAATTTAATTATTTCGTACATTATAGTTAGTCAAAATGCCGTGACGTTGAAAGTGAAACAATTGAATCATAACATTCCAGTCATTTTTTAGGTATATTAGCATAAATTAGAATTTCCGTAAATTTCGACATTTAATGTCAGGTCTACGGTAATCAAAAAGCCACTTTTCGCCTCTGACTGCAACTACCTATAGAATACCGTTGAACAGTGCATTTTCTTTCGCTTAAGTTCTTATCAAGATTAATTAACATCATCACAATAGTGCCAACCTTTTTATTCTTGCCTTAGAACGCCCTATTAGCAGTAAATTGTCTCTCAGTGCCTTTGAAAGCATCTAAGTGAGCAACACCGGAGTTTCAGCTTTCTTGTAAACAAGTCCCATATTTGGAAATAGTCTGGTTTTCTTTCTTTGTCTAGAAGTAACTCAAGCAAACCATGAACTCCAAAGCACCACCTGTTTGCCTTTCGTGCTTCCTGCCAAGCAAGGACAACGACATTGACGCTTCGCCTCTGGTACTGCTTAACTCTCTCTGTGACCGCTGCGAAATTGCATTTACAAACATAACAGATGCTTGCGTTTGTGTCGATGATTTCACCGACTTCAAAGTATCGCAGGAAAATTGTGTGAGATATTCAGGTGAAGCGTGGTTTGAGAGAAATGGAATGAAAATTTATTGAGAATAAATCCAAACAGACTACATCATATACTACACTAATTATACATACTTTATCATTCTATTACAAAATTAGATATAAAATAAAATAAAATGATAGTAATCTTACTTATCTCCTCTAGATAGTTTCTTTCTACATTCTGATCCCATACACACAACTCCAGATTATTAATGTATTGGTGACCTTCATATTTATTATTGTAGTATCCTATCCTTGTTTATTCTTATCTGACCTGTTGTACTTCTAAGGTTAAGTTTCTATCTTTCTCTTAATCATTCTTATCCAACTCTAACGTTACCTATATAGTTCCTTATCATTTTTATGTTCTTCTCATCTTTAACAGTTAAACTCTTTCTAATTAATATTTCCCCATCTAAATTCTTCCGTTTTGATTGCCATGCCTGTTCTCTCCATAAAATTGTTTCCTTGCAGAATAATAAAAAATGAAAATCTGATTTCTCCACACATTGGACATTTTTCTACACCTTTGGCATATCTAAGCAGTTTTAAATTCATAACTCCAGTTCTAGTCCATGCAAACTCTTCCCGATCTGCTTTATCACATTGTTCCATATATTTCTATTTTTATTTCTCTGTAAGTCTCAATGAATTATTCTCTCACACTACCAAATATTTCTTGTGTTTCAATATTTTCCAAACTTAGGTTTATTTCTTCCCATAATTCTCTGTTTTGATATTCTCCGTTTATCCATAAGTTTTCCACACCTACTTGTTACAATTTTTCTGTACCTTGGGACACTTACATTTCTCTTGGATACTGAAACAATCTTTAATAATATCACTCTCTTCCAATGTGGTAATTCTGTACATGTTTTTTATAATTCTTCGAGAGATATCAGCATTCAAGTATAAACGATAGTATCTTTGGGTTATTAAATGCATGTTGAATGAACATAAAATGTTTGCATTAGCCTGTTCAACTGCGTCATTCTTTGAAGGGCGTTTTCACCAGATAAACTGAACATTTATAAAACAGGTTTATCTCAATGGGCACGCCAAGGCTGAAAGTGACTCAGTTTATGCATACTTTGAAACAGCTCTGATAGATAAACTGTGACAAATATGTAATTACATACGTTTGAAGTAATTTTAATAGTAAGGTGGTAGCTTACTGTTCATTTCTTTTCACAAGTTTTCAAACGTGCAATGTACTTTATTTAAAATAGTATTTTATTACTTAGTTTTGGAATTTCTTTATATGATGTACGAAAGTACACTGCTATTTAATACTACGAGAAGCGCTTCTGTCTGAAGTTTGTTGTGACTCGTACATTAGTGAAAAGGAGCCTTGTAGTGACTGACCATCACATCAAGGAGTTTTGTCTCGGACAAAAGAAGCGCAGACGGTATGTATCTCATGCATGCAGACCGAGGATCCAAAAAAAGAAAGGCCTTGTTTCCGTAGCAGCATAAGAGATTGCTTTGCAAGAACTAAACCGCTGTGGGTGAAATTTATTGAGTACGAACGGAACTGCTGTTGGTCAATCAAGCGCGAGGTAACAGTACAGAGATAATCCCTGACCTCATTCTGACCTGCGTTCTTCTATTCAGGCTAAGTGTCAAAACAAAGAACCTGCGTTTTATTTTGCTCCCTCCCACCATCATTCCAGAGGAGTTGAGAACGGGGAAGGAAGAATTAAAGCAAATTAGGGTTTTTACAATTTCATTAATGCATTTGTATTCATTATCGTTCATTACTTTTACTGGTTCGGAAGAAATACTCAACAATTATTTGCATCACTATCATACTCTAGAGATCATTATTTCTGCCTCCATTAAATTATTCACGGTTTCTAATAGGGAATTCAAAAACTTCTCTCAAAATTCTCCATTGGGCAACATTTTTCATAATTTAAGGAAAAAATGCGAACATTTTAAAATAAGACAAATAAATGAGCCCAGTGCTTAACTTACACCAGATGATTGGAGGTCTTTTACTGACTGTGCAACATTAAGCATGGAGGCTGTATTGCTTCTTACAGCAATTCTTTATTTCCGGCTGGGATTTCAAGGAAATATACTAAACAATGTCTTTCTTAAGAGACGTGCGTTATGATAAACATGAATAAGATAGTTACAGGATTCCAACAAGGATGAACAAAAATCTGTGCCGCTGGTGGATACGAAAGAATATACTTTTCCCAATCTTCACATTAAACTTAACCTTAAGGAAAAACTTTTTGAAAGCCTTAGAAAAGTCATGGAAGTGGATTATTTTATTTCCAGGATTTTTGTCCAATCTGACAACAGCAAGATAAGAAGAAAGTCATTTTTGTAGAACTTTAAATAAGTAAATTTATTAAAGACAAAATCTTTGAAACAAAGCTCGAAACTTTCAAATTAACTGCTTGACATTTACTCAGAGGAATAGCGAGTGCGAAATAAATGAGAAATATGAATTTTTTGTGTCTAAGTATCGAGCTGTTACATAGAATTACGTTGCTCTATGTCCTTCAAGATTAATTTTCTGCATTCTCATCTCAACATATTTCCAAGGGTGGACAGGGAAAACGGTTCCTTAGGACATTTCTGAAATGGAACGGCTTTTCCAGGGACGATGGGACTCCACCATGCTGAGCGGCTATTGATGGTCTCTTGAACAGCGATATAAGAAATTATCATTAAAAGGGAAATATCTTCTTGAGTATGTGTATGTATTTATATTTTATTTTTGATAGTTAGATTATGATTTTTATATACATTTCACTATTAATTTTTGTCACAGTTACTTAAGGCATTTCTAAGTTAGGTATTCTAGAACGCCATCCACCCAATCTTTTTTTTTTTAATGGTGTTTAATGCCCGTTTTTACTACTGATGCACCACAGGCGGTATCCACCCAGTCTTGTGAGACAATTGGGCAGCCACCTGATAGAGTGGTGGCATCCTTTGATCTAGATAGTCGCATGATAGCTTCCGGCGGGTGTCAGTATGCTGATCATATCCCCTCCTGCAATACTGCTCTCTGCTGACAGTGTCGCAAGACGGAGGTGAGGACCCCGAGAAGGCTGTCGCACCAGAACAAAGCATAAAAGGATGGCGTGACCGTTTATTTTAGTAATGTCTGTTTTGTTGCATGTCAGAACATTTTATGGTAATTTCGAATTCATTGCATCAGTTTGTGCAAAGGATTACTAATTTCACTCAAGAGGCATTTTTTTTAATTCATCAGAGCAGTTATTAAAATTTTATTTCATTTCATTTTTATCCCAAGTGACTACAGTAATATAAAATTAGGACTTAAGGTATTCACTATGACCAAACCACTTCGGCAAATTGGATATACATTGTAACTTCCTCGCCCTACTGGTCATTGTCTTTCTTAAATATTTTACTCCAGAAGTGTTTACTCTTAAAAGGTATGGCTATGTTAATACTGTTTTTTGTTTCCAAAAAAGATTTTTAGCCGAAGCGAAAGTATACGCTGATGACCTGAGATGTTAAAGAGCGTCCATAAATAAAGTGAAGCGAAAGCCGGGAATAGTTGTCTTACGATATTTTATGGTTTAGTTCAAATCTTTCTTAAATGCAAGTATATGAAGTGAAATATGTATGTAATGAAGTTATAACTTTTGAGGATGGCTTACTGCAAAATTTATGTTTAGTGACTCTGTATTACGAGGTTAAGGCTTATTTTAAGAAAATAATAATCACATGACTCTTCTAATTAAGTAAATTTTCTCGACACACCTTTACTGGCATACGCTCCTGTACTTCAAACGATGCTTGATACAATATGAGAATTTTTCTTATATTTGTTTATGTTTAATGAAATTACCAAATATTTATTGGAAGTGTGCCACAAAAAATCAATTAGTTTGCAGCACGCAGAGCTTAATTTTTTTATCAGTATTAATTACGAAAGCGACTACGGAGTCTGTTGCATCATGGATGCTGGATGCAAGTTAGAAGGCAATTTAGCATTCAACAAAGAGTGTCTTATGGGGATAGGTCTGAAATTGCGAATGTATGAGACGAACGTGTGCGGGCAAGTAAGATGGAAATGAACCGGGAGCTTAAGAAACTTCATGGATCGGAAGTTATGAACTATGCTGTCTCAGATTTGTTGAAGGAAGAGCACTAGATAAATAATTCATCACATAGAACATTAATAACGAGATAGAAGATAACTTGGCAAATTCAAGTTTTAATAAAGGTTGTCAAGTTCGGCAGACTGCCAATTTACGATACTCCACCATTACGTAAGGGCCAGACTTATACGGTTTCTTATCAATAAACAGATTGTGAAAATGTTCATGAAAGGATGAACGCGTTAAAAGTTCACAAAATATTATATGAGACTCGTTTTTATTATTCCCTATTATTATTATTATTATTATTATTATTATTATTATTATTATTATTGTTGTTGTTGTTGTTGTTGTTGTTGTAATTGTACTCTGAATAGTACTATGCACTTCTGCAGCGGATTGAAAAGCAGTTGAAAACCTTTTTCTTCTTCTCATTGGCGCTATAGCCCGTGGTGAGCCTTGGCCTGCCGCAGCGACCCCTGCATCCTCTACTTCCGTCTCATGGCTTCATTCATAGAGGGCAGCATTGCAGGGTGCATGGGATCAGCATGCCGGAACTCCGCTTGTCGGCTATCACGCGGATCCCTAGATCAAAGAACGCCACCTTTTGCTCAGGCAGCTTCCAAATTATCCTCACAAGGCTGGATCGACCCCATTTCAAAGTTACCTAACTTAGAATAATTAGATACCTGGAATCGAACCGAGCCTCCCGGCCAGCAACGCTAACCATTCTCCTTCTTCACATATGCCACCTAATGTTTTAATTACCTTCCCTTCGTAAACTGAACCGTTGCACTTGAATACCTAAGTGAGAAATTTACAGAGCAGAGCACAACATTAGAGATTTATACTGCGACAGATTTCAAATATTTCTAAACGGGAGAGAATCGAACTGCAGTGTCGCTGTTGTCATTATTACCATGAAATGGGGAACAGTTTGCGTAATAAACTATTTTTTATATACTACCAACACCACCAAGTTTTACAAGGGAAAAATAGGAATAGAAGTTTATTTTGAGACACGATATTGATACTCTAGAAAGATAGCAATGTGATAAACTTACCTAGATATTTATTTCCTACTGAACACTACCTCTAGAGACCCGAAGAGGTTTCATTCATGTGTATAATGCTCGACACCAAAAATTACATCTTGTATCTTATCCTGTTTATGTATGTATAATCCTTTCAAGCGGCACGATTAAGTGGTGAAGTTACACAGGATTGTCACATATTCGTTCGCTTTTTCGTTACATTTATTAATATATAAATAAGAAATAAAGTCTTTATTTTCATGGAAAAACATTAATCACAAGATGGAAGCAACTTGTTCTAACACTTTCATCATATTTGTTACTCATGAATACATGACAGCAGCTGATTTTCGCTATTTTAAAACGCCGAGAACACTTTAAAAATTATGTTTTTAATACAGTACTTTATAAGAAACCGGCTGAAACCCCCACGATGTAATGAATTCGTCCAGTGACCTTCGTTTATCTATGTTTCGCGTCATTGTACCTCGGCGTGCTTAACAATGTACACAGAATTCATTTAACGCTTGCTAGACGGCATTTTTACTGCTTTTGGTGAAAAACTTGTTGCATCCAGAAATAGTAGAAAAGTTAGAGACAACAGGAAGCCTCACTCAATATTCAGGAAGTTGTGAATTGCCTGAAGAAAAGGTAAACGTTGGTCCTGGTGATGTAGTGGTTACCATACTTGCCTCCTACGCCTAAAACGCGGGTTCGAACCCGGCCAGGATCGATGGATTTTTTCG
Organism: Metallyticus violacea; assembly: GCA_030762175.1. Classification (NCBI taxonomy): domain Eukaryota; kingdom Metazoa; phylum Arthropoda; class Insecta; order Mantodea; family Metallyticidae; genus Metallyticus; species Metallyticus violacea. The sequence goes on from CM060842.1 coordinate 59,539,943, forward strand.
GGCGTAAAAATCCTAAGTATGGCTTCCTTCGGAAGAGAAGTAAAGCCGTGGGTCCCGTGTCGTACATTTACGGACGAAAAAGAACCTCAAGCCTGAAAGAGAGGCCTCTGAGCAAAATTTGTCGATCGTTTCACGCCCTGAGTTGAATGGGGCGCTGATGACCTGAGACGTTAAAGAGCGTCCATAAATAAATCAATCAAAAAAAAAAAAAAAAAAAAAGAGAAAAAAAAAGAAAAAGAAAAGGTAAACGGTGTAAAGAAGGAATAGCTTCACCATCAAAATCATTAGAAAGATTTTCCCAAAAGATTAATCTCATATTTTCAAGAGTTGCTTTTGGTTTAGAAATGATCTTACTCAGAATTCTGTAAATATTTAGACATCGCTTGGTTTATAGATGAAGCATTGTTCCAACTGAACCCTCAAAATGCGTGATACGGGCAACAGAAAATCCTCAAGCTATGGATGAAGAGCCCATTGCGTTCACAGAAAATCGGAGTGAGTGTGGCGGATGAAGAGCCCATTGCACCACTTTCAGCACAGTTATGAGCAGATGCTGTTTTGCATCGTTCATCATTTGTAAATGAATTTGCAAGTCCTATAGACAGTATGCATTCAGAACCAAAGGGGGCATGGGAGAGAGAAACAAGATAAATGAAAGAACAGAAGACAACGGCAATAACCTGGCTGCTCCTCGCTGGTTGGAAAGCACAGAAAATAGCGAATGAGGCAGGCAAAAGAATGCATCCTAGGTGTGATAAGTACAGAATGTGCTCTACATAGTACTGGAGGTCGCAGATTCCCTCAAAAAACGTTGAGAGGTCAAGTAGGGCGGCAAATTTAAATTTGGTGTTGGATAAAAATAATTGACATGGGGCTATGGGAGTTTATTAGGAAGATAAGGGGGGCAAGAGAAAACCTCTGGCCAGAGAGAACATAACATAAAATGTACTTATATATTTTAGCATATAATGTACTTATATTATTTTAAACTTGGCTCTGTTGGGTTAGTTTCTGATGTTCATGTGTGTGTGTGTGTGTGTGTGTGTGTGTGTGTGTGTGTGTGTGTGTGTGTGTGTGTGTTGTATTATGTATTTCTCATGTTTAGCACCTTGCAATTTATAAATTTAAAATTCTTATTAATGACATCATTTTTTTCTGAATGACGTGGGGGGGAATATTTCATAGTGTTTGTATACTTGTAATTGTGTATTTTGTGTGTTTGGTTTTTTCTCGGCATTTCATATGTGTAAATAGAAGCGTGAACGGTCTGGCTAGATCCGTGCGCTGATTAAGTATTTAATTTATGTGTTGGCAACCATTATTGAAATAAATGCACTTATTACTACTATAGACAATAATTTTGGGTTTATAGCAAGAGAATTATGATGTATAAATATCGTTCACATGTCTATTAATTTGTCGTTTCCATAGGGAGACCACTATACAGTAAACCTGTATAAGGCATTGCTGTTAAGTCAGATTGCACACAACTCCAATCATGCGTGCGCTCGCTTGGGTAGTCAATTGTTTCGATTGTATCTGTAGCACTCAGTGGTCTTTAAAGGGAATTCTCCTTGGAATAAACCCATTAAATAATTTTGCAAGCAAGAGGAGCGCCCGCAAGACTCGGAGGCCCACTTTTCTATGTGTGTACGAGTATGTAATTATGAGAAGTTTAATAGCTTGATAGCCGTTTGCGCATTGTGTAAGACGAAGAGAGTAACACATGACCAACTTGTTGCAGGAAACATCAGCGCCGTGTTCACTTTCAAGGACCGAGGAGAAACTTTGGCACGCTTGGTGGACAATGGCACACGTGTGATGGTGTTTCTTAATGTTGGGACGCAGTGCGGCAAGCCTACCAACATAAACAGGTGAGTGTACCGCAACTTCTTAAGACATCACGACTGTTTGCGCAACAAACCAGCGGCAAATGGAGTTTGAAGACACTTTGCAACTGTTTCCCCATCTTTTATTGCAAATCTTCACACTGCATAATCTCAGTCACTAACGTTGTTCATCATCGCTTATTTTACACTGCTTGGGGCCGGGGAGAAACACTAACGCTTAGTACTATCAACCAGGGTCCATCAAGGAGAGCACAAGGCCGTTTTTTTCAATGCATATTTCGTATATTTACGGACGCTCTTTAACATCTCAGGTCATCAGCCATTTTCAGTGCATGAAAACGCAACAGAATTCGGCAGTTGAAACACAGGCGCATTTTATTTTATTTCGTTTCGTGTCAGCAGTAAGTAACTGGTGTACTATGTACCACAATTTTAAACAGAAAATTCCATGTGTTAGTTAATAGTGATTGTCTTGGAGATTATTACACAGAATAGCGATGCTTATATCTGCTCCTGAACATGTTATGAGGGCTGTTCAATCAAGAACGATCATATCTTTTCTTAACCTCATGTTCTTATTACATTTCTCAAAGTAGTCGCTTTTGGATGTGATGCACCTGTCCCAGGGTTTCTGCCAGTCCTCAAACACATGCTGGAAACTATTTTTGATAGGTTCTTCAGAATCGCCTCCATAGCCTTCATCTCTGATTATGATTATGGAAAAAGCCTTCCATAAGGTGTTTGGAAAAGACAAAACCCCACGTTGCTAAATCTGGATGGAAACCCCGCCTCTTCTTATAACATCACCTTCAATTGCATGCAAACCTGCAAGCAAACGTTCTTTTGTTCTCGAATCAGCACCCTTGGAACCTACCGTGCAGAAAAAATGCGCTACTTTTCAGTATTCTTAATCTATTCGACGAAACTGCAGCCCAGGTTCACCTTCCTTTGAAATTGACTGCCTTCCCTGTTTAAACATTTTAAAGCATCTACGAGCTGTGCTGTAGGAGGGAAAAGAAAAGGAAAGGAAAAAAAAAAAAAAAAAAGAAAAAAGAAAAACTCCATAGGCCTCAGCTAAAGGTATGTTGAAACGGAAAGAAGAATTTTAGAGCAGCATATCGTTCGTCGAACGTCATCTCAATCTTGCTGTGGGCGGAACTGGACATGTCTTCACTACAGGCAGTGACAACAATGAAATTAGTATCATGTGTACAGCGCGCATTTAGCTAAAAATATTTTTAAGTTAAATTTTAGTGCGAGAAGTTATGCCTGAAATTATAATGATCGTTTTCTTTACTGAGCAGCCTTCTATTTTAGATTTTGAAATCTAAATCTACACATGTTGCAACATAAACAGCATTTTAAATACCAAACTGTTACAGCTCCTACAGACAATTTTCTTCAACTAGATTTCACTCTCTTTTATTAGAAAAATGGATAAGTTTGTGTGCTGCCTTGTTCAAGGTTTAATGAATTTGAAGAAGATTTTATACATCTTATTAGCGTTGTTGCAATAATGCATGAAGTCAACAATTTCTGTGACTATATTCTTGAATTTTACATGGCCACCGATACCGTCCTCACAACTAATGGGCCGTTGTTCCTTCCATGAGCATCTAAAACCATTTATATCTTTATAAAACTGAAGTAGAAACGTACGTGAAATTTCATAGAATTAAAACTGTTTGGAAAAAGGCCCGATATCATATTAGGAGAAATACACTAGAAAAGCATTTATCTACGTGAAGCTTTTTAAAGAGAGGTCATTGCAATAAATTTGCTCAAAGGCTAAAAAATGACAGAGGAAATTAATTTGTAACAAATTCCGCGACTAGAATGCTAAACATTTTGTAACCATCCTGTATATTAACTTTCATTTATATATATATATATAAAACTTGATGCACATTTTATGATTTCAGCAGTTATGCGGACGAGCACTCCTGCACTCCAGCAATATTATTTTACTTCTTAATTTCCTTAAACAACGAAAATAATAATTGTGCTCAGTGTTCGCGAATGATGGCAGCCGTTAACTTCTTAATGGCGTAGTTGTGTCAAGATTAGAAACTTGCAGCAACTGAAGCATCATTTTGAATGCTTCATCAACCTTGTGTGAAAAATGCAAGTGTTAAAAGTTTTTTTTTTTTTTTTTTTTTCCCTTTTGTTATCGTAAAAATTCCATATAACCACGAGCCCTGCAATTGAGCTCCAACTGACTGATGGGGAGTACCTGCTTGTGCTTTTACGCTCACTCACTCTAGTGCAGCTGTTCCCAAACTTCTTGCATGCATGACCATCCCCTTTTCGAGAATGCAATTATTGGCGACCTCTTCATTCACTTCGCTGCTTAATAATAATAATTTTCAAGTTCGCGCGCAAGCTTCAACAATTCAGTCACAATAATCATTATTGCGCTGCTATACAACTGGTCAAAATAATTATAATGCAATAGTTAGTTTAAAATTCTTAATAAAAATGGATAAGTTCTTAAACAAAAGTATCGTTTCAGCCTGCAACAGCTGTTCTCAAGGTGCAAAGAAAGCGTAATCTCGTAAATATTGTGAAAACTATTTACAGTTGGTAAATAGTCGGTGATGGGTGATCGACTACACTGTTATGAAGTATTACTAACGGAGGGTATGAAACCTTATGCGACTCCCCTAGGGGTTCCGATTCACAGTTTGGGAACTGCTGCTCTAGTGGGAATGCGGAAGGAGATTCCTTGTATTCATACGCCGCGTACCTCGGTTAGTTATTCTAGAGATTTATGCGCTAAACCAGACATTACTTAGATACTGGACACGATATTGAATTCTTTTCTATTTATAGTGGAAGAAACCAGCAAACCGCAGTGAAAACTTAAATTTACCGAATCCTAGACACTTTTAAAGTTGCCAATAAAAATGGATTGAAATTTCCACAAGTTTAAGACAATTTTTCAATTTTCCCCACGGAGCAAATTTGAATTCTCAAATAATTTCCGTTAATATATATACTAAAATTTCGTAAATCAATAATTTTAAAAGATGTTGCTTTATGATTTGAGTATTAGAAACTAGATTGCATTATCAAAAGTAAGTAAAGAGATACCTATCTCTAAGACTGTTCGCTGGTCATCCATAAACTGCAGTGGTAGTACTTACAGAGAATATGAATTTAATACTTGAACCTATTGCTATGTGTAATAAGTAAAATCATCATAAATATCATTATCCAACAACAACAATAATAATAATAATAATAATAATAATAATAATAATAATAATAATAATAATAAGTCTATTCGCGTCCCCACTGACCCCATGAACAGTTCGTAGTTATACTTAGCACCTACATACGACCATTGTAAATATTTGAAAGAGAAATGAAAACTATTTACATTTCTCATTTAATTCTTTTTCTCGCATTTTCAGAATTTTCCACAAAATGGGAAAATGTCCATGAGTTGGTAACACTGCTTTGAACTAAATTCGTTCTCTAATTACTTACTCCTCCATGCGCATATCTTAAATAAGAGCCAGTCACATGGGAATGAACTTTACCTAAAGCATTGATTTGGTAATGAATCATGACACCTTAATGATAAAAAACTGTAACCTTCTTCGTGCGTTACAACTATCATCGTTTATACAGTGCAGCATTTTGACGTAAATTCACCTTAATATTATCATAATTAAAGAAAGGGGTGAGGATGCCATGACGGCACAAATGTAAATATATAATGTGTGCTGTTTATGAAAAGTTGTAATAACAATAGGATAAACGTGACCACGTAGCCAAAGATTGGAGAAATGGAAAAAGTCGCCTGTTGTTATAGAACAGACAGTAACAGTGAAACTACGATTTTGAATTTGTTGACGTAAATGCTCTTAAACTAAAATTGCATTCCTTTCTGAATATTGAAATGAAACTTTGCTACTATAGTTTAATATTTATGTTGCATTTTTTCGTATATATATATTTCTTAAAATTAAAATAAATCTGTGGCGTGAAATAACTTGTAAAGTGTGTGCATTTTACATTGTCAATGTACCTTCTAAGACTTAACTTGTTGATACTAAAGGAAGTTATTTGAGTTAGGGAACGGTAGAGCGCTGCTGCGGACCAAAGCCGTGTGATGCATTTGCAGATGGCAGCTTGTAGTTTAAGGGAAACAGTTGAGAAACAGTTCGTCAACTTGTTAAAAAGATACGAGAGATAGGATCTATCAATGACCAGAAACGTGTTCCGAACCCTCGTGTTCTTGCAAAAGAAAAATTAGATAAAATACAGAATTTTCCTATGCAAGTGCCGCAATTTATTGCCACTGAGGGACATCATTTTCAACGTCTCTTATAACACAGTAATTATTATCAGTTTTAAATACAATATCATTTTATACGTCCAGTAAAATATAAATACTAATATTAAATTCTAACTTTACGCGTGCCATTGATATCCCCCCTTTTCCGGTTGCAACGGCTGCACTTCTGCAGTAAGTGGCCACCTCAGGAGGCCCATAATTGAAATAACCTCACATTGAATGTGGCATCAACTTTAAATCAGATATTTCTTCCATAAACGTGACACACTTCGAGCTTCTTTCTTTAAATCAACACTGATGTCTTCAGCCAGTATTGTATTGTCACCGTCGTCAATCACTATAAATTTGGGAGAAAAATCCAAATGATTGAGAAGAAATCTCTTGCAACCTAGGGTAATGCTTTAGGAAATATATAATGATCAAAACTTTGTGATCATTTACATATATTCTAGTTACATAGCCTCTTTTTCCAGTCGCAACCATTCTGTCAACTGCTGCTACATCCTTTGGCAAACTTCTTCAACAAATAAGGAGTAATTGTAGCACTGGCGGTTTTATGTTTCTGAGAGGCAAGCGGCTAAAGTACCAGATTCATACATTGACTTATTAAAATTACATAAATATAAAAGTAGTGTATTTATATAACACATGTTGCATGTTCTGATCATTTTACATATGAATTACATGAAAAAATTACTCATCAATTTCTAATAATCGCCTTGCAAAACGCTCCTTCCTTATAAGCGTATAGGTATTTCAGTTAGTGTGCAAATAAATATCCTTTTGTAGTGCCTAATGTGTATTAGCATCCTCCTCCACGGCGCTGGGTTTCCCTTCGCTCGCTGAAACCCAAGAACATTTGTATTTATGCAAATTCTTAATGGAGTATGCACATAATATACATTCATATGGAGTTTCACTAGTCATTTTCTATTAACTTTACCACTGAGCGTGGGACCACTAGTGTGATTGCTGACAAGAAAAATTGGGTGACTGCGGGAAACAAGACTAGCTATGGGGGTCGAAAGCATGGAATATTCGTGTCACAGTATTATACGTAGCTCAAATAGTTCTACTACGGAAATAATGTTCATTAGCACTGTATAGAAATTATAATGCATCACAAAGTATGTACCTAAATTTTTTGTCGGTTCTTTAACTGTTCGAACGATGCAATCATGGCTACTTGCTTCAATGAACTGATGTTTACGCAGCGACTGTACAGAGTATGACGTAGACAGTTACTGAATTCACCGAGCCCGATAAATGAATGTAATAAAAACGACATACGGCTTCTTTATTAATCAGTTTTTAAAAAGTAAAGAGTTAAACTACAGATATTGTTTTGCGCACGTTTTCTGCTTCCAAACGTTAAGTTCCATTTCTGTAATTTTGTTTTATATACAAAATATTCTTGGCGAATGTTTGAATTTTTGAAACTTTTATTTTAAAATAAACATAATCTATACAAATAAAGATAGATAATGCGTTTTTGCTTAAGGAATGAAAACGGGACTGTAAATGCTTTAGAGAAAAAAACAAGAGTTCGGCATTCGTTTATGTGAAGTTCGGTTATGTACAATCGTAAAAGAATGCATCAAACAGTGGTCAAATTAATATCATTATTTAGGAACACTCCTCATTCTCATGTTACAAAGCAAATGTTTTCGTCTTTTTGATCTTACCAGTGCCAAATAACATCCCTCTTTCATGATGTAAGCCCCTGTTTAAAGGCAAATGTTCCCAATAACAAACCTTCTCTCCAACTTGTCTATTTTCATTCTTAACTTTTCCATCTGTTTACAGTTCATTAAATAACACAATTTCACTTCTTTGTTTAGTACTATATTTGCTTTCCTATACAATTCACCTCTAGTGTCAATAGCTTCCAAAATATATTTGCATTACATTACTCCTTATCCAAATTCCTAAAGCAATTGCTTCTTGTTTAGATATAATTCTTTTTTGCTTTGCTGGTGATGTTTTAAATACTGAGTCATCACGCCAGTATCTTCTGCCTGCATAAATCGATACAAGCATTTCACGTATTCTTGTGTCGGTCCTAGTGGTATAGTGGTAACCATACTTGCCTCTTAATCCCAAGATCGCGGGTTCGATCCCAGCCAGGACCGATGGATTTTTTTTCGGGTGTAAAAATCCTAAGTATGGCTTCCTTTCGAAGGGAAGTAAAGTCTTAAGTCCCGTCTTGTAGATTTACGGCACGATAAAGAACCTCAAGCCTGAAAAAAGAGGCCCCTGAGCAAAAGTTGTCGGTCGTTAAAGCCCTGAATTGAATGGGACGCTGATGACCTGAGAGTGCCCGTAAATAAATCAAATAAAAAAAAAGTGAAATGGTTGAAATTAAGAGAAATTTAAAAGTTTCTATAGAAAAAGAGAGAGAACTTAGTCCATAAGGTTTTTATTTGCTTTTATTATTGTTGATATAATAAATATAACACTATCACTGGACTGAACTGCGAGTACGGCGCCTATTCTTAAATGATCATCCTGTTCTTTTATCACAGAAGTTGCCGACTGTCTTTATATTTTATGGTGACTGCTGAGGGTTCGCTCATCTAATGTAGCGTGGATCACTTCTGCCTTCTTCACTATATTTGAAGCATACTCACGCGAGCTCCACACGCCATAACAAGCAGCTATTTTAACTCCTTCAATGCGCCATTCTTGTAGTGCGGCCCATCAAAAGAACAGCGAAAAGAAACAAAATCTTGTATTTCCTATATTATCACTGTTAAATTATTAATATTTGAATCCTAATACCTCTAAAATATGCAGGTATCTCCATCCAGTGTTTTGCTTAGACACGCCTATTATTCTGTAATTACTATACTAGAATAATAACAATTATCAATAACTTTTTCCGAAACCCCCTGATTTTTAATTAAAATGCCGAATTTATTTTCTATTAAAAGCAATTGCAAAATATATCTTTATAATATACTAGTAATATATCGGGTATTCGTTTTATTTTTCCCCGCACGCGGACCGAGCCGACAGACGGGAGCACCCAGTGCAGATGCCCACACCTAGCCCGCCGTGCTATCAGTAATGTATTGAAAAAGTGCTCACTATTTTCACTAAAGATGAAATTTCGCCTTCCCTAGTCAGTGGGCGGTAAGACATGTACTTCAGACTTTTTAAGGATAAATTTTTAGCACTTTTATAGCAAAATTTTATAACTTTTGACCCCTACTTGTTGTCCTAACTTTGGAATAGATTTTCGCGGTGATTGTTCTATACGAGCAGCGATATCATCCGTTTTTTCCGTTGATCTATTGTTTTGAGTTTAAGCTCTATAAGTATTGTACGAACTACACGTTTTTAGGTGATGAACCCGCTGAAAATGTTTTTGAAATTCTGCAAGTCATTGAGAAAGTGATTCATTTCTTAAAATGTTAACAGCAAATGAAAATACACTGATCTGTATTAAATCTTAGAACCATTGCAAACAGAGAAATGAAACACTGTAACTCATCGCTTTTCGGAAACAGCGCAGGAAACGCACAAACTGACCATACCAGACTCAATGCACGTCCTGGACTGCTAGTGTATGCAGCTGTGACCTACTAGTTTCAGAGCCGCTCCACACGCGGGGAAAAACAAAACGAAAAACCGATGTGTAAAATGCATAGCTCAATAAGGTGTCAAAATTTTATTGGACAATATTCTATGGTATATGAGAAACGGGTAATTTGTACTGAAAATTGAGATTCTCAAATATAAAGAATTAAAGTTTTTAAAAAGTGAACTACAGCAGCAACTCTCGGGAGTTTCGAAATTGATGTAACTTTTGAGCACCTGCTGAATAATTTGTTTTCTTTTCTGCCTTCTAATGGGATTTTGACATCATGTTCGACTTTACATTCTGCATATGTGGTACTAGAATTGTAAGAATTGTTAATTGCATTTGGTTACGTAGATTGGTTAAAAGAAACGGAAAGAGTGCTATAATGTCTATAGGGCCTTATTATCAGAGGAAAGCGACATACATTCCTTAAATGTAATCTCCTGCCATGTCTACCAGCTTCTGTCACACATGTGGAAGGCGTCGTACTCCATCAGCGCGTTGTCTTTGTTAATGTCCTGAAGTGACTACTCTACAGAATTGAGGATGGTTCTTTCGTTTTTGCGAAGAGATCGTAGTCACACGGGCTCATGTCGGGCAAGTATAATGGAGTATCACTCAGTTCACTCGACGCAAGAGGGTTAATTCACGCGCAGTCCATCTGCGATCAACATCCAACAGGGAAGCAAAGAGCTGAATTGTGTGGTTGTCAGTTTGGGGTCGTTCTGCACGAAACACTTTCACCTATCTTGCCATTGTGTGATATGGCAACGCTGCATCGCCACATGCTTCACGTTGTCCCTGATAACAATCTTGGACATCACGACCACGTGCAACTTCAATTCTGACACAAGAACGTTGTATCAGTTTCGAAAACATAGCTAGAGCGCTTGCACTATGCACATCTATTTCAAGGCACCGCAAGCCTTCACTAAATAACTGAACAATGTCGCCACTCGCTGCTGAAGTGCATCGAACATTCCAGTATCGTATCACAACCCTGTAACTAACAAAGATGCAGCCGCTGCGTGCTGCCATGTTACCACCTTTTTATCCAGCCCTAATATATTAGAAAAATTTAGTATTTTCATGCAAAATTAGGTGGGAAAAGATAGTTAATCTCGAAATGTGATATTTGTTATATTTTTTAGTATAGTAATACAGAACAATGTGATTGTCAACCACAAAAAAATTGGAAGGGGATAGTTTACATGTTTACTGAGATAATTGGTATCAAGCATTAATAATATAGCTACGGTAACAAAAGGAACGTCTTCCCATGAATGACGGACCGCTACCAAAGGGTCCTATGCGGCAAATAAGCGTAGCTACAGAATTAGCATATTGGGATAAGGCTGATGGGCGATATAACACCAGAACACAAAGTTCAACATGAGCGTTTACTACATTACAATATAAACAATTACCCCCTTTAGATTCAGCTCTACAACCTGTATGTACTTTAAGTCATTCTTAAAAAAATTTAGCTACACCACTATATCTCCCTCTTTGTCCTCTCCTACCTAAAACTTGCTCCAAATTGATTCACATCCATGTTCTCTCCTTCCTTCAACCACGTTTCTGTTAGAGCAATTATGTCACTTTCTGTCATGAGTTTAGAAACCCGTCGTTTGCTAACTTTTTCTTTAGATCTTCCATACTCCAAGTGGTTACATTTAAAGAAAGTGTTACTATTGTTGCCTGTCCATACTTGCAAGTGTAATTTGGAGTATTATTGTTTACCTTCTGTATGGTGTCTTTCTGCCATTCACAGGTGTGGTCTATTGTTGTTTCTTGCAAAGTTAATCCTCGGTGAAGCGTCTTCACGGCAGCTTATAACTTCGTTCTGGGATGTTGTCTGCCCCCAGAGATCCTTGGTCTCACGATTCTGCCTGCTGTTCCCTTCAGACTTCTCCGCCACTTCCTCGGTTCGATGCCCTTCCAACTCTTCTGCATTCTACCTGCTGCTCCTGCAGATTTCTCCCCTGGTTACGAAGTTCTTCAGACACTTACTCCGCTGTCTTCCTGTCAACCTCCTCCAGTTCAGCCAGTTCAGTTTGTTATATCTAATCACCCCGTGACAACCCCGTTTCCTAGCGTTAACCGTATGGCGATATAGGAATTCACCCTGGTCGAATTCGTTCACTGTAGTATTCTTTAATGACAATGCCGCTTCTTCTTAAGTACTTTTTGCTCGGAGAATCTTCCCTTTCCATTTTTAGACCAAGAGGTTACACACTATAGGTCTTTTAGTGCCCTGCCTGCCAATCCTGTGAGCTCGTTCTGCTCCTGGCCTGAAATCGACTCCTGTTTGAGCAACAACATGCAAAACCCTGTACTCGGTGTCGATCCAGCTCCCCCAGCTCTTCGTCTGTACAACGTAAATAACAATATGATTTCTTCTGGCTTGACTTTCTACATAATTGATTTTCTCCTCCAACCGTTCACATCATGCTTCGAACTCCTTTACTCGAACCTCTGATTGTTCAAAAGATGTAACCGCTGACTACAAGATTGCCTAAGTTCTGGTACTATCCGCGAATCCGGTTTTAGGTTCACTCCTCAGCTCTTTCAACACTTTCACTATCTCTACCATCTTATCACCGCTTTGGAGCCACCACACAAAATACAACCGCTCAATGCCACACTCATTCAGAAAACTCACTATTTTCGGTAATACCATGCGTTCCATCGTAGCTGGGACATAGATCGCATACATGTGCAGTTCGCTTGCACTGCATTAACCTCGGTATTATTCTAGTAGCGCATTAGCGGTGAATTACCTTCTCAATGCTACATTTATCAGCTGCATTATACTGTGTCACTTGCTGCCTTCTGTTCGAGCTGTAAAGACTAGAGCTTGTTCATTGTGCATCTCAAAAGTGAAAGTTTATTCAAGACATCTGTGTTATGTGTGAGTCACATCAGATTATTTTCATTAACCCACTGAAATAACTACCGAAAAATTCACGCTTGAACAAAGAATTTTTATGTACGATACACATGTAGAAACCAAATACATGGACAGGTGTGTAGATAATTTAGGACAAATTTCCTGGTATTCCAGTTCCGGGCAGAGAAACTTACATGCCTGGTTGATAAGTTTAGGATAACGGAATCGCTAAACCCAAGAAGCGAAAAAATGTTCTAACGGAGGAAAAAATTAACGAAACTGCTGTACCATTAGAACGCTCTCCAAAGAAGTCTCTAAGACGTGATGCAAAGCAAGTAGGTGTTTCAAAAACCTGCGTTCACAGAGCTGCTAAACTTTTAAATTTGAAGCCCTACAGAGTAACTATAGTTCATGGTTTACAGCCTCGTGACGACGAAAAACGAGTCAATTTCTGTAACTGATTTTATAAAATATCGTTGACGGTACTGTTGACCCACATTTAATAACTTTCTCAGATGAGGCATGGTTTCATTTAAATAGGAGCAATGCCCACACCGTAGACGAACTTAAGGACAATATAAGAACAGAAATTATGAGCATTACGCAAAAAGAACTTATGCGTGTAAATGGAAATTTCATCCGAAAATGCCAGGAATATCTGTATACAGATAAATGCCTCTTTCACACCACATAACAAGGTTAGTAATTATTATAGTGCATGTTACTCCCACCCATGAGTAAGTAACGCAGGAGTTTTAGGACGGAAAACCTCCAGTGTAACAGTGCGCGGAGCAGTCGATCCACGGCCCAGTAATATAAGGAACGCTCTGTATAATTATTTGTGTGTTAATAGTATATTGCCTGCCGGTGTTAAATAGTAGCATATACGCTCTCTGGATCCATATGATTGATATAATGTAAAAGTTAATATACATGAATAAAAATAAACACCGTTATCTATCCATCCTTCCATTTATCTCTATTTTTACTCGGCGCTTAGTATGTGTTGAGTGTTGGCTACTAAGCGCTATGCCCTTTCAAGTGTTTCAATAAAATCAAATGCAACTGTTGCTTTAAAGCTGTATTAAATGTTCTAAAAGATGCCCAATTTTAATACACTACCCATCAAACTTTTCAGAAAAATATATGGTTTATTATGAAATAATAATTTAAAACATTAAATTTTCTTCCAATTAGACCTACAATGATTTAAAATAAAGCATTGATTTATAGTAAGAGGTTTTCTTTTGTCAATTTTATATTCTTTGTTTTGTGTAGTTCTGTCAGCTCTTACTAAGTATTAGTAAGGGAAAAACAAAAGTCGTAAACACGTTTTAAAGTATGTAATAAAAGTCACATGTTGTGTAGTTCCTTTGTTCCCAAGTCGTGTGCTGCGGCGGACCGAACAAAAACATTATTTAAGTACAATAAGAAGAAAATCTATTTTGAAAGAAAATGGACTTTTTTTCCTTCCAAAACATAGTAGTTTGTACAAGAGTTAATTTTACAAATATACTAAACCGTGTGCCAATTTTAGATTACTGAAAAACAAGTTCGTTTCACTCTATATAAGCTATAATATATATAAACGTATAATTTTATGAATATGAAATTTACAAGGTCAATTTGAAATGCAGCAACGTTCTGAACGAGGGTTATTTATCTTTATTTATCCCATTGGTTAGAATTTAAATCCAAAATGTTAGCTACATAGAGGATTACACAGAAAATTAAAATAAATGAACAGGCGTCTTACATCATTTTTACTCGTTTTGACAGTTTTCGTTTTTTACTTGCACTTCTTTGTTAGTGCTCAAAGCGAGTGTAGTCTTCCTATGTAGCTTGTATCTTATTTGCTTGTCAAGTTCTGCTACATTGAACATTTATTAAGCCACTCTTTTCTTTTCTCCTGTTAAAGGAATCTTCACATTTTAAATTAACAGTTGCTAATCTTTGGTGTGCTGGTATGTGTGTGTATATGTGTATGTGTATTTTTTTTTTTTTTTTTTTTTTTGTTTTAATTAGTAGGAGAGAGCTCTCTTACGCTATGATTTCTTTATAATTGCTTCGTTGCCTGCTTTATGCTAACCCCTCTCCCACACTAAATAGGATTAGCTTTCTTAAGCTGTAACAAATGCTTAATACTGAACTTCAAGTATGCACTGCCATGTGATGTTCAAAACTCTAGCAGACAATCCTGATTCCTCTGTCTAACATAATTAACCCTGCCTGACCTCTAGAATTACATGTGTAGCTGTTTAATACACATTTATTGAAGTGTATCTCAGAAGTATTACAGGTGTATTTATGTGTAATAATAGTATATGTTAAATATTATAAAATAAGAATGGAATAAAGGAAAAGAAACTGAATTTGGAATAATACTTGTTTATGAATTAATTTGCCCAGTACATCGTGAAAATTTCTTGCACATAGATGAGTTGTCATAATTCTAAGTTTAAAATGGTATTAAAATAAAAAATTATCACACTTATACATGGGATTCCTGAATCACCGTTTATTTTTTTCAAGTTATATCCTCATATACATTCTTTAGGGGGGGGGGAGACTAATCTCTTGAATGCAAACTACTTCTGTCATGTTCGTTACAGCCGCGGTTCACAAGGTAACTGGCAAGGCTGTATAGCCACTGCAACAGTTGTGTTATAGGGCAGCACTAAAGACGCAGAATAGTGTTTGTGTGTATGTTCCGTTAGCTCGGTGGCAGAGAGTGCAATGATGCTATGGTTAAAGGTGCAGATTCGCTTACCGGCATGAAGTATTTTTTTTAAATAAACTTTTATAAAATAGTATGACCATTAGTTTCATAATATTGCTTACCATACACAACAAGCTTTAACATATTATATTTTTATAATGAAAATTATAATATTTCCTTCAGCATATGTTCTATATAAATAAAATGTACTGCACACATTCCCTGCACATGCACGAAGGACCAAAGTCGGCTTATGAGCACAAATTCAAAAAGCCTGGGATGTTGTAGCCACTAGTTCACTCTTTCACACTACTGTAGAAATCTGACATTATTTATGCCCCGGAGATTGAGGGCAGTTATACACGCTGAGGGTTCGTGCACCCTATATTAATTTTGTTTATTTCTATGTATTTTCACTTTAGAAGGTAATTGTTTCGTTCATGTATTTATGTAGTTATTTGTAAAACGTGCGTTAGTTTGTGATTACGTTTTTGTTTGTGCTTAGGCAATGTCATACAACTCAAATGATACATTAAAATATAATATGATATTAAGGGAACATATAATGTTCTACATATACACTTATAAAACCAACAATAAAAATATAACAATAATTTTATGTTGGATTTTAACCCAGGGGTTTATGCAGAAGAGCAATATCTTCTAAAGCGCTCGGCCACCGCTACTCAACCCTAATCTCTTTCCAGATGCTTATGATTATGACCGTTACGTTTGCAAGTAAATCGCCCACTACAGTGTGCCAGTCGCTTCATGCACGTCATGGCTATAGCGTTTACGAGCGTCCCCGAAGTTCTCCGATTGACACGTAGAATCTGGGGATGACCTTTTTCTTTCTTTCTTTCTTTCTTTCTTTCTTTCTTTGTTTCTTTGTTTCTTTGTTTCTTCTTTATCTTCTTCTTTTCAAAAGGCGAGTTTTTACGCGACACTCATTTCATATTGGTTGCATCTTGCAGGAGTTTTAGGGATGGACAAAATTAGACGTCATGTACGTTTCCTTCCTTTAATTTTCTCTTTAGCGAATAAGCTACAACACTAATATTAAATTGATGCAGTTATTAATGTTTATTTATTTTCTCTTCTACTTTTGTTCCTATATTAAGTACAATTTCTCTTATCTTTTAGTGATTCCGAACTACTGATTTTAGTGACAGTTCACGCGAGTAAAGCATTTACGCAATGACAGTTAGCGAAACAAAGAAAATAATTTTCAAGGCAAATATATGTATAAAGTATATGTCAGAAGACGGTTGTTAGATCAGTTGCTGTTTTACCCAACCCTTACATGTAATATGGGTCTCATATTCCGGAAAACTATACGGCTGTTCTGAATTATGTTTATTTAATGGGAAACCTAGAAGACTCTCAAACACATATGTCTTACGAGAATATATAAAATATTAAACATAATAAACACAAAAACATTAACGTGTATCATTATTTTTATACCTGGAGCAGCAAGTAATGAGATTAGTGGCGCTAAAATTAACAACATCCCTAACTAAAGAACTGTGTCCGGTCCGATTTCAAGTTTGTGCGCTGTTTATGAATGAACGAAGAATTAACGCATATCTATTTGGATATACAGACAGGTATTTCTTAGAAAAGATTTCCGTTTTCTTTGAGAAGTTAATTGTCGTGATAAATCAGTAACATGGTTTTGCCTTCACTCTACTCAAGTTCCTTGCTCATGTTGGGTAATGATACAGTGCGCATTCTTGCTGTTAATTGATAAGCTAACTCTGAATGTTCGTGCTGATATGATGTAATAGGATTGGGATGTATGTTCGCGTTTCTTTTCAATATTGCTGTGGTGGATATATCGCAGAAATGTATACATTTATCCTGCACTCTCAGATTGTCTGACAATTCTATAAGCATACAGCGCTCATTTACTGAGAGGACACATCCTAGATAAATGCGAAGTGCCTTTAGTTGAAAGCTATGTTATAAATACAGCACTGTGAGGTATTTATCCTTATTATTTGTTTGATTATGTCTCTCACGCCGTGACCTTTTACCAGCTTAGTGGCCAATTTAAATTATTTCTGCACAGTTAAGCAAACATCAGTTGAGTATGTTACGCTAGCAATATGGTGTTGCAACTGTTTGCATAAAGTAACGTAAATGAAAATGTGATGGTTGTTCATGCAAAAAGAATAGTACGCAAGATATTCAAGGTCACTGACGCTCCGGATAATATTGTTTGAAGTGAGAGGTTAAATATGCATGGAAACGAGAAAAATATTTTTATATATTTGCTCTGTTATATTTTTTTAAGGATACTGAAAATGTCATATCCCCACGTATGTTAAATTTAACTAAGCCTTATCTCTGAAAAGGTTAAATAAGGTCAGCTGATTTTTGTGTGGTACTTATCAACACTTTTTCATGTGATTGATGAAAAAATAAGACTTAAAAGAATTACAAATTTTTAAATATGATTGATTGAAAGTTTGCCAAAATTTTTGTAATTTTATTTTGTACAAAACTGCAGAGCATTTTCATTCTTTTTCAAAGAATGAGTCGTTTCTGTATTAAAAATGGTTGATAATAATTTCTATTTTTTATGCTTACAAGTTTCTTATATAATAGCGCTTTTGTATAAAAAGGTAATTTTTCAGAAATTGCAATCAAACATAAATATGTAAAAAGGGCATTTGTAGAAGAAATAAAACCTCAAAGTCCTCCAGGCTGTTAGTTCTCTTTCCCTTTTCTTCTTGATCCTGGTGTATTTTCTTATTTTTATTTGTTTATTTATTAACCGAACAAATAGAAAAAGTATCTTTCTAGAGCAAACATTTAAAAAATAATTTGTGTGTAACTGAGAAAATGGTCTAGAACTGTGTAAAAAAGCTGTAACTCAATTTTCAAAAACAGTTAGATCTGTTGTATTACTCTAAAAGATAATGATATAAAAATAAGTGAGAAAATAAAATTAATAAAATAATATCAAAATCTGACAATGTAAAAAAAATATGAAAATGACCATTTTGACCCCCTTTAAAATCTTAAGCGTAGTTATTGTAACGGGCTTTAAGAACAAAAGTACTGTTTATACAGAGTGCCCACGTAAAATGTTACAACGTAACATCTCTTAAATGAATCAATATAACCTCATGAGCAACAATTCAGCAATCCTAATTGTGGGGCTCCGAAGGGGAGGGGGAAACTGCAGAATTTTGAAAGGAACCATGGTATAAGTTATAGATATTCTGATTGTCAACAAATTAAGCAACTTTAGTGAAAAACGTTTTTGTCTAAAATTAAATGTTTGATCAGTTATAGGGTGTTTGAAACTAAACATACCTAATAGATAAATATAAATAATGATAATATTATTGGGCGTACTGGGCTTGTTGCATGGCCACCCCGCAAGAATACGTGAATTATTACTCCCTGTATGTTGGTAAATTCTAGAGAAAGCCCCCGAATAAGAATTACAAGTAGATAAGTGTTTCAATAACAAAGCAGGGGGTCCAAGTGCTCAAACCACTGCAGTGAACGAGCCCATGATTAACACAGAGCTGCCTTCATTGTTCGGGAAGATCAACGAATAAGAGTGGATAGATTGGCAGACTTGTTACAGTTTACTCGTGGTAGCATGTTCAACTTCTACACGATCGCTTACACATGAGACGTGAATGCCTGAACAGAAGATGGTGCTAGTGGACGTGTGTCTGGTAGCGCAATATTACAAGGCATACCTGAATTCCATCATTACAGGTAATTTGGCGCCACCATTACAATCCCGAAAGCAAACAGGCGAGCTTAATCTGAAAGTCCTCTGGTTTTCCGTCGCCAAAGATGGCCCAGTTTTTAGTCAGCACGAATAATTCTGGTGATTTCGTTCTTCGACTGTCGTGGAATGATTTATCAACTTGAAGTTCTCCCGCAAACAACAGTTAATGATAAGACTGTTTTTAATGTCCTAGCCGAATACATCTGACAAAAACGCCCTGAGCTGTATCCATCTGGATGCGTTTTCATCATGACAATGAACATCCTCGCGTTTGCAATGTCCAGCTTTTGGCCAGAAAAATCATCGAATGTGTGTTCCATAGAGTCCAGACCCTAGCTCTGTGGGACTTTTTTCTGTTTTTTAAGGTTTTAAATAGCTTTGAAACTGATAGTAGCCAGATGTTGTTTTTCGTCCTTTCTTCCAACTTTCCTTTTTGACTCGCACTGGATAATAAAATTGTATAGGAATGTTTTAAACCTCTGTAATATCTCAAGATCTTATTTTAGGAAAAAACGTTTAAACAAAAGTTGCTTAATTTGTTGAGGACAATCGGAATATGTAGAAATTATACTCTTATTCCATCCCTCCCCCTCTAAACCCCATGTTGAGACCTCTGAAGCATTGCCCTTGAAGCTGTCAAGAAGGCTCCTTGCTTCGGCATGTTCAGAGGAAATCAGCATTTAATTTGACTGATCCATCAATGTGGGTCACTCTGAAATATTTCCTAAGTTAGTAAGCGCGATTTTACCGTACCAAGCAACAGACACCAGAGGAATGAATGGGAGATCTGTGGTTCGAATCTCACCAGAACCGTCCTACCCGACTGAGATCTCATTCCCGGTTTTTATCAATGGCAAATGCCAGAAAGCTACCCAAAGCTTAGGCCCGGAGAACGCTTCCTTACCCATCTTATAATTTCATCTCATGTATAATTTATGTTTACCTCTTTTGTTAGTGGTCACTAGGCATTGGAATTTCTAAGCACTAAAACTAAAATGAAGCGGAATGAAGTTATTTTACTGGACTGTAGACAGCAGGTGGAAGAGACACAGTCATTCACCAACTACAAGCCTCCCTATCCCCTTATAATTGTTACTCACCAGTTCTTGTTCACCTGCTAAGTGGTGGCTCATAATAGCCTATGTTTGTATTGACCTACAGTTTGAGTATACCTAACTTAATGTAAGTACTTGAGAATTCAGATGTCTGGTGGTCACTATTTACTCTCATCGTTTTTAATAAGCAAGTTTATGCTTAGATGTAGGGGCTCCTACGAGATACAGGCTGCCTCTTTGGAAGATCCGAACCAAAAGGGCCAGATTCAGAAACTTAACTTCTAGTAGTCTCAAGCTTTTTCAATTGTTTTCGGAAATTGCAACGCTTTTGCAACTCTTCAGGGATCGTGTGTTTCTGCTTACCCATACTTCTTTCAATTTCTGAAGCTGAGCTGAGCTACTCAGCATTCTTATCCCTCAGGTTAATCCTATAATCTTGTGCTACTTGGGCAACCATTTTAATGAAAGTATTCCATTAAAGCTATGAAAGTGGTGAATTCCTCATTATATTTCTTGCAGAGGCGTTGAAGACATTTCTATCAGCTTCTCTTGAGCCAGCAATTGAGGTACTTTCTGCAATAATAGTTAGTAACATAAAATAAGACCATAACTGTCATAACTTCTGTAGTTAACAGAAGAGAAGATGTTGAATAAAATGTTTATATATAGCATGGAGGGGAACTGAATATTGAAAAGTTGTGTGGCCAAAAATAAAAAAATGTAATCCTATTTTTCATGCTAATTGCGTCGAGTTCATATTATTCTGACTATAATTCTGGATAGATAAAAATTAGCCAAAAATTCCGTTTGTACTTTGTCGACATATTGATGCTTTTTGACACCCGTTCTCTAATATTAAACTTTGTTGCATTACTGAGTTACAGAAAGGGTGGTGTGGTGTTACCACGGGTATAAACAAATGTAATTGGCGGTTGAACTCAAAATCGATTGGTTATTCTGCACAATAATAACTAAAAGTAATAAATCATTTAATTTTCTAACACGAAACTGTATAGCAGAGCACAAGTACATATGGGAAAAGTGCTTATTTTAACAATACTGATACAAAATACGAACATGCTTATTACGTAGGGTGTTTTAAATATAAATTCTTGCCTTATCTGATTTTGTATCAGATCTGAACGGCTATTCTTTAGATTGCGTAACATTCCACAATTGATGAATTTGTAATGCCAGCAATAAATTTGCATTTAATAAAATTTGCACAAATTCACCACAGAAACTTTTAGTGCAGTTGATTTCAGGCAAACTTACAGCATGTCGGTTGCCGACCAATTGTCTTTCGTGGATTGTTATATTTGTTTTATAGAAATGGAAATTTCCCTCTCCATTATCCAATGGTCAGTAAATTTAGTGCACGTATGAGATCCAAGGCGTGCAGATCTGTAAAGCCTTCACAGATAATGTTGATTGTGAGAGTTTAACGCGTCTCTAACTAATAATTTAAAATATATGCTTATTTAGATAGGAGATAAGTTTTATATAACCACTTAAATTACATTGAACGTAATTGATTAACCTAAGCATGCAGGAAATTTAGTTGCGGTTTTATAGGGCTGTATAGCCGTCTCTGCCATATCCATCATACCATCTCGGCGCGACAGCCCTAATGGGCTTTGAGCGACCGCTGCGTCTTGCGACATCATCAGCAGAGGGTAGATCCGACATCTCACTGGTCGCCAGCATGCTCTTTCTAGATCAAAGGACGCCATCTCTCCATTAGGCAGCTCTCCAGTTATCCTCACGAGGCTAGACCTCCTTAACTTAGACGGGTGTTTAGCAGGTATCGAAGTTCGAACTCGGGGCCTTCCAGACAGCAGCATGCACTGTCGACCACTAGACATAGACAACAATAAAATCAAACATGATCATAAGATCAAGATTTGGAGGTGAGGAGAGAATCACTCTTATAGAACAGGAGCAGCAGTTACAATCTAATGGCTTTGCTACAATCTTCATGGTATATTAGTATATTATGGTTACAATAGGAAATGCACTATATGTTCACAATTGCTGGTTATTGTAAACAGTTGCCTTGGTGATTGGTAAATGTAGGCAACAGAAAAAAATCGCATAATTTACCACTTTTGTTCAGATTTATTGGCAAAAGTGGAAATTATACGTATGGTAAATGTTGGTAGATCTAATTAAATCAAATTTCCCCTCAAAATGTTAGTTTCGTTGCTTCTGTGTTTGTGTAAAGGTGCTTTGTGATTCGAAACGTCAATGCATAACCCTACACATAATTGTGGGCAGCGGTGGCTTATTTAATTAACACCTGCTTTGGCGTACATCTTTTAGGTTATGGCAGTATAACACCACACTTTAACACAAAAGTCTAAGTTAATTTTGTTCCTACCAAGGTGACTATCGATTAAATATTTCTATAAAATCAATAAACAATTATTAGAATAAGTGTCATTCAAATAAATTTCGCAGGGGAAAAGCACAATCATAAAGTTGATATGAAAGGTAGAAAATTCTTAGACACCATCAGCACTGACGACAAACCTTGCTTAATGAGATAACATATTAACAACATGCATAACGGTACATTTCCAAATGTTATCAAAAATGAATGGTAATTGTTAACAATACTCTCTAAAAGTGGTAAGCTGAAAGTCATTCCACTATTTACTGTCTGTTTACACAATGCTCATATTTACCACAGTTCTTCATAATTGCATGTCTTCTAATTTGACTTTAACATACATACTTCTTTAGGGAATGAATGCATAAATAAAAGTTTTCTAAACCGGTAAGAAATTAAAAATATTCGCTAGAAAATGAAAGTGCATCAACTGGACCAGCTGAAAACCATATTCATAGGCTCGATCAAGGTATGCTCATATATCCCCTAGGTCCGCATAAAATGCTAATTAATGATAGATATAAGCATACCCATTATATATTTGATATGGTAGATAATAACGTTTATTTAACTGAGCCGGCAGACTTTCGAAGATGTGACCAGAGCCAATAAAACGTTTATGCATCGAAGAGGCGCACAAAATGGGAAAGAACAATCGGTGCGAATGCTGTGAAGGTTACTGAAGATCTATACATCACTACGAGAACTCGGAGATTTACATTACTTTTTGTATAAAATTGTTCTGTAGAAAATTTCTACTCCAAATAGCTTTAGATCTCCAGATTATGCAAAACTTATTTGATATTCTAAATAAGCTCATGACCATATGCAACACTTCACCCACGCTGGCATATCAGAGAATGCTTTAAGATGATTTGTCTGCTCCTACACCCAGATCCATCATAAAGGCTGAAGCTATCTATTCTTATCATTGTTGTCTCACATGAATCTAAGTGACTCAAAGTGTGGTTGTTCAGCAGGCCCAGTCCCTTTGCTGCATCATTCACAACGTGGCCGACACCTGCTGGGAGAACCCGACACGATTACACGGACACTAATCGGTGAGTAATGTGACAAATGATGCGATTTCTGTCGATACTAACGCTATCATCCTTTCACCTAGGGAATGTACGGTGTGCACGTATTAACTCGCATACATGTCTGTTAAAGAGAGTAGCAGTTGCTACTTTCAGAAAGATAATCAAAATTATGAGGATGATAAAGTTATGTTGTCAACCTTTTACGAGGATAGGTTAAGTCCGGTAACAGAAGTTTTTATAAAATTATCTTTGCTAAAATTGGTGATCTAAATACTGTGTGTTCATTTGCAACATGACACGTCTTAAAAACCGTCATTGTTATGAAGGAAAACAAGCAAACAAAAACGAGGCACCGTGATATGACGTGTAGTCAAAACACAGTATACACTGTAGGGAATCTGAGTGCGCAAATCAGGATAGTGTAATTGAATACAAAACGGAAACATTTATTATTACTTGTTTAATTATTTAAATAGCTCTCAGACGTGTGTATATCATCGAAGCGTAATAATAATTACAGCTGAAGGTATTTACTGTTGAGGTTAAAGTTTGTCATCAGGGCCCTGTTCCACAAAAGTATGATCTAATACATTACAAGTAGTTATTGGTAAAATTCTTTTCTACAAAGGTTTCTCCTACACTTGTACTTTACTACTCCATGCCTACAAACGTACAAGTGTTTTCTTTTCTTTTTCTTTTCTTTTCTTTCTTTCTTTCTTTCTTTCCTTCCTTCCTTCTTTCTTTTTTTTTCTGTTCCACAGAAGTGTTAGGTTTAGTAGAGCACTGGTAATTTGTATAACTTTCTCTACAAAAGTAGGAATATTGGTAACTTGAAATACTAGCGCAAGATGTAATATCTTTTTAATAATTCTAGGAATCGGTTTATCTAAATATGCAAGGTATTAGCGAATGTGATGAAAATGGTGAGTATAATATATATAAAGGAAAAATAATTCAGTAGATGTGTACAATAAAACAGTTAGGTAAAGTGCAATTAAAGAACGGCTAATGATTGATATTGGCTTTTCCTATTTCAAATGCATGTTTCAGTCCAGCATCTTAATTTATATTTTTTAAGGTTCTTGCCACATGATAGGATTTTTTTTTCATTTATAATAATCTCTTTTGATATAATTTCCCCCTTTTTGCTTAAAGTGATAATGTGATTGTCAAGCAATATAAACAAATATATAAATATAAATTATCAAATGTACCAATAAAATAAATGACAGAGAGTAATGGGAAAGCCCAATTCTCTCGTCATCTCTCGACAACTGAAATTCATGCTACTAAATGTAGCCGTATTTGATTCGAAGTGGATTATACTGAATATAGACAAGTGCATAATAAAGTATTTAAATTATCATATACGGGGAAAAATACAATATATATATCAGCAATTACAATAATCCGCTCTAAACATTAAAATATACAAATTTATTACCGAGGAATGGGCATAACCTAATTCAAGGTGTGACACCAAACAGCTCTTCCTCCATCTTGCTCTTATATAATGTCACTTGTAACTGTTTACTAATACGTTACCAGTGTTGCACTTCTTTCGTGGAACAGAAAGTTACAAGACCATATTTTACAAGAATTTTTAATAATACACTTGCAATGTCTTAGACCATATTTTCGTAAAGCAGGGCCCTGATGATGCTATTGGTGATAATGTTGGCACTGCCGGCCCCTGTGAATTAGAGTCAGGCCATAATTTTCTGGTTGCATGGTTAAGGCTTTAATACAAAATGCAATGTTCGATCGATTTCCTCTAAATAATGCTAATAGAATTTCCAAATTCATGCTTTGTCTCTACTGGAAAATCTTAAAAACAATGAAGTGTTCCACCAAATAATAATTAGTAGCGATACTATTATTCTAATACCAAATCGGGTGATCCTTTTTTGGCTAATATTATGATTGTGTTATTACTATTATTACTTCAGGTAATATCAGACTCTTTTTATGTGGTAAAGGTATTGAAAAGAATATGAATATAAAAAAAAAATATCGAGACTTCTGGAGTGAAATAACTCTTGGGTAATAGTTTATTTTACATGCAGTACACCACTCACGTTTCTTTACGCTATTCTCCTCTCCTTCTTCCACTTCGATTATTGGGTAGAAAGTACGATTTTCATGTGGTAAAACAGCTGAAAAGCGCGGAAAACACAATATGCGGTTTTCAGAGATGTCGTGTCGGTAATTGTAAAAATAAGCTACGCTCGCCAGCCCCCTACTGTAAAATTCAGAAACGTTACACTTTCTCAGCTAAACATGCAGTAGGAATTTAGGATAAAAACTAAAATACAGACAACAACAACAACAACAACAACAACAATAATAATAATAATAATAATGCATTAAAAGGCTTAACCATCATTCAATAACCACCAATAAACAAACAAAACCGAAAATCAAAGTATAAAACACAGTTTACCCATCTTAATTAATGTGGTGTTTTACATATGTAACTACATTTTATTCATTGACAAATAGTGGAATTTCATGTCAATTTTGAAAAGAAAAAGTAAAATTTCTTAACGTTCTAATCAATGATTCTTTAACTTCCAATCTGACAACTGTATGTTAAACACATGTTAACTGGCGATAGTAGCCACATCAGATGGATTCATTGAGATATAGGCCCAACTCGGAGCTGATTTTAGGCTCAAGAATATCAAAGGTGCCGATGCAAGTTATTCTTACCGTATATACTGTGAGACTACAACATCTGCAACGCATCTAGGAAACCTGCTTCATATTCCCACAGGGATCAAGAGATCACGGTTTTAGTCAAATCAACTGAAAGGACGCAGAAAACACAGTCTTACCGCTGAAACATTTCTATTCAGCGCGCACGTTTCGCTATAATGTAATAAATATACATGTTCTATTCGCCTTCCCACCGCAGGAGGTTAGAAATGGGTTGGATCTTATTATAAGTGATATCATGAGTGAGTTTCATCTTGTCGGTAATTTGTTTCGCTCCGCGAGGGAATTTCCTGAACTAGATGAAACCACGGGCGGTATTTGTTAAGACTGTTTGAGAATTAAGTATGAGTAAAATAAGTATATATACTCTAGTATTTATTATTTTACCTTCATATCAGTGTCATACCGTGGAACGACCTTGTATTTTTTTTAGAAAGTTTAATCCATTTTTGGTTTGAAAGTATGGAACAGTTGCGATCAACTGCAAACAATTGCTAAATAGGCGCGGCAATTCCATTTCGACAATATTGCTATGATAATCGACCATGTTTGATTGAAATTGAAAAAGCTATAAATAATATTTCATGCCTTGCTTATGAGGTAAATAAATCATAGATGATATTGGTAAAACGGTGGAGAGCAATTCAATTATCTTCCTCGAGTATTTGAACTGTTTCTTTTATTTCCATATGCTGTGGAAAAACGCGAACAATAATATTTTCATTATTAATCTTTCTGCACGATATTCTGATGTATGTTAGTTATTATATGCTTGAATTAATACTCGTGACGTTGAATATCAGATTGACTTTCTAGTAAATATCTTTGCCTCAAGCAACAGACATGTTTGCCATAGGTGTTCCCCTATTCTCAGTAGGCAGCTCGTTAAACGCTTCTGAGAAAAAGGATTGGAGTACGTCCGTACATCAATGCAAGGCAACGTAGTACTCAGTTGACGTCATTGCAGGGGAAACCTAACCTCTCCATTGCCTAGCGCAAACACACATTCCGTGATTCGTGACGCGGCAAGTAATTACCTTCGAAAGCTCAAGTTTTTAGCGATAAATTTAGCCCCTATTTGATATATTTTATATGTATGTGTAATGAATGAGCAAGATGGAAGGGGATCTATGCTTTTTCTTGTATAGGTGATAACTATAATTAAAATTTGAGTAATTAGTTACTTTTTACTTTTTAAATACATTATATACGTAATTCATTAAGACATGGAAGCATTTCTTCGGGAAATTGGCAAAATAACTGTTTCTCGCTGTTAATATTTATTTATTTTTGAGTCACAATAATTCTGAATTTAAGCCTTGCAAGGTCTGCTATTTTCGCGTAAATTGAAGCGTCATTTGACAACACATCAAATATTTTGTGCGTGTTCTTAATAGCTGTCTTCAACTGTCGCTTTTCTTATGTTTCAATAGCTAATTTCATCTGTTTGTTTACGTTTGAATGTGAAACAAACGAGACCAGTTTGTAAGATGTCACTGCTTAGAAATATCCTACATTGTTACTTATTATTAGTAATAGCATTACATCGACATGGATCTTTCAAGAAAGATTCCGAAATGGAAGAGCATCATATTAACCTCTGTCAACGGTGTACGTGAGTAATCGTGAATAGTTCCTTTAAATAATCTGATCTAATGCTCTTATATTTATATTGTGTTTCATTGTAAATAATCTTTTAATGTTTATCATAAGCTTGGAGGATCTGTTAACGTCCTTTCGTTCGTTGTTATGGCAGCTGCGGGAGTTAATAAATTAATAATAAGTACTTAAATGGTGTGTTCAGAAAGAAATAGCGCTATAACAAATTTCAAAATAGCACAATCAATCTCGGGTAAAGAAGAAAACCTCTGGTCCCTTTCTATCATGTATATACATGATATTCGGTTTTCTTGAAAATAACAAACGAAATTATAAGAAATAAACGTTAAACCGCAATAAAGGTCAAGATAATTGAAAAATGCCCTGAGCAGATGCATTTAGCAAATATATAAAGTAGGGGACAGGAAAGAGGAGAAGCAGAAATTCATAATTAGCTGTACCCTGGACTCATCAGTCATGTCACGCTTTTAAAAAAGTTCACACAGAGCTCTCACCGGACCTCACATAGTTGAAAGTCATCTGTTAAATATAAATTGCACTCGGCCTTTTTTATTTTCAAACTTTAACGCTTTATTCTGGATAATTTTTTCCAAAAGGAACTGTCAGGACTATAATGAAAAAACCTGAGATCTCTAACTGCAGAGCACTGTTTGCAAATCTGCATACATTTCCTCTGTCTTGTATCTTATACCAGACATTTTACAATATGAAAAGTAATATCAAAACATTTGAAATTATCAAGCACATTTTTTGATACAAAAAGTAAAAGTCATTATACTGTGCTATTTGACATTAGTTTTAAATGTTTGAGAATGAAGATAAAGATTACAATAAAAACAATAAAATAGTAAAAGAAGTTCTTGTATAAGTGAATGTTTTTATACTATAGACGAGTATTTTGAGGATTAATTAATATATATTTATTACAATTATTAAGTAAATTATAGTAGTATTTCATTGCAAAAGCTGCTCTGTGATTTGATATAATGGTCATATTTTTTAAAATTTGTGTTTATATTATTACTTTTCTTCTTCACGTATATTATTAGTTATTTAGAAGACACGCACTTGTATTGATATGGACAGTAATTAAGTTGAATAATACATTTTAAAACAATTTTCGGTAAAATTTGAAAGTAGGTCGCTTTCATTCATCCATTTTTATTTAGCTAATCTGAAATCAGAGAATGCACGATTTGCCTGAGGAAAACACCAGCGCTAAAATAGTTTATTTTCTTGCAACGGCGATGCGCAGGAAGATAGGAAATTACAATAAAATGCAATACTTTTTAATGGTAGCAGTCTTAGCTGTCGGTGCAAAAATATAATGTCGCTATTTTACAGGCATTTCCCTTTGAACTGAGTGAGCAATGCTTGATGCAACCGCGGAACAGGCCTGCAGCGCTATGTCGGCAGTGTCGGGGAGTATATTTTCCCTCCACTGCGCTAGGCTTCAGTGTGACTTGTGCAAGTAGCATGTGCTTGTTAGGCGACACAATACAGAGTATTGAGTGAAAGTGTATCAAGTGAAATGCAGCAATACAAGTATTCTATTCCCCAAGAGCATTCATGTATGATTCATACTTGCGTACAGAATCAGCGCGTGCTGTAGGGAAATTATTTCAAGAGGAATATACTGGTGTTCACGTTTCTAATCGGAGTTCGATTCATCGATTAGTGCATAAATTTGTGAAACGGGAAGTGTTCTTGACAGGAAACATAGACAGCCACGTGCAGTACTCACAGAAAAAAAAAAAAGAAAACCTCTAGATAACACTGGACATGCTCTGGAAAGGTCTCCTAGAAAATCAGTTCGACATCAGAAATGCTTTAACAACGAAGGGAGGCAGTTCCAGCATCTCCTTGCTTCATATACGCGAGTAAAAATGTTTATGTTATATATGTTAGAAATAATTTACGCGATAAACCGTACTATATTTAATGTGAACTTCCTGTCACCCGCCCCGCCGACACAGCAGCCAGCCTCGTCGGGCAGCCGAATGCGTGAAGGATCGTTCACCCTTATAATCAAGGTGTTGAGTGGATTGTTTGCACATGAAAAGTTTCCTAATAGTTTCCTTTGTATTGTTAAATGTGTTTTATTCAGTAAGTAGTCATTTATGAAAGTGTTATTTTCAGCCATCGAAGGAGAATATGATCACCGAGCAGGGCAGGATATCATTGTCCCGTATTTAATGAGATCGAGATGAATATATCAACTTCCTCGACCTGAGCCTATGGATTAAGGGACATGACCGTCACGGGTGGCCGAAATCGTTAAGCGCGGACTCGTGAGCGGGAGGTCTGGGATTCGATTCCCAAATGCCGGGAAGATACCCTAAACTTAGGTCTGGAACGCTTCCTTTCTTAAAAAATATCATTTCCTAATTTATCATTTCATCTCACGTATCATCAGTGTCCACCGCTTGTGATGTCTCAATAGTAAAAACGGGCATTAAACACTATTAAAGGGGGTGGGGCATGATTCCATCGGGTGTTGGTGGGGAAGTTGCGCGAAAACTAAATATAAACGATATTATGCGTGGTTTACAATATTGCTTTGTCACTTATCTATCTCAATCGCGGCTGCAAGTTCAACGACTCCTTTAAGAGCCATAAAATATATTTCAAAAGGGCAATAGTACCCTGCGACTTCACATATTACTCACTTTCAATGGTTATGTGTTAGTGAATTTGTGCAATGTGAAAAGGACTTGTTTTATTTCCGGTAGTTTTACTCCTGCAAATCCACATACAACCTGCGGGCCCCTAGGTCACGTCTGCGAAACAAAAACAAATGAATACTGCCTATTTTCAAAATTTACCCAATTTTCTAGCTGCCAATGCCAAAAAGAAAAAGAAAAAAATAGCTGCTTTTCGTTCTGTTCATATGAAACATAAATTATTCGGAGAAAATAACTGCCTTTCAACTGTTAGGTTGCTATGTCTGCGTATGTAATTAAAATGCTTACCGGAACAAACATGTTGCTGACTTAATGTCCTCGTTAACTTGTTTGGTATGGTATATTGTGTTCCGTTTATACTTTTTTCATGTCCTTCTTTTGATTTACTTGGGATTAATTTTCTCTAGTTTCTTTAGATTTATCCGTTGTTTCTTTTGGAAGTTCACAATACATATCTGAATTTCCCTCTTTCAATTTTTTGTTAACTTCTTCATCTGTCTGTTGAATGACCGGAATTATGAGCCCGTGACAAGACTTGCCCATATAGCAAGAAATTTTCTCAGAGCGGCAGCAGCTGCACTCTCCGGAGACAGTAGAGAAAGCAGGACTTCTCAGTCCCGAACGGGACATTTTTCTCTGTTTGCATGGCCGCTTGTAACACTGTAAATATGGAGATACACATTATTCTCTATTTGCGTAGTCGCTTGTAACAGTGTAAATGTTGCATGTATTATTTTTTTGTTAAACATAATGTAACCTATGCGTTCTCCTCCGTAACTTCCTGGAAGGGGAAAAAAAAAAAAAAATAAATAAAAAAAAACGTCATTTTTTCACTTTTTACCACGCGTTATATTATTGGAATTCGCAATTAATCCATACACACACACACTAACCTCAACGCTAACCTTTGGTAAATCTTTGAAACCTGTGAGTCAG
Source organism: Metallyticus violacea (assembly GCA_030762175.1). Lineage (NCBI taxonomy): Eukaryota > Metazoa > Arthropoda > Insecta > Mantodea > Metallyticidae > Metallyticus > Metallyticus violacea. The sequence goes on from CM060842.1 coordinate 59,571,502, forward strand.
TGGTTTGCTCCGGCGAGTGTAGGCCGTTGGGCCGTAGTTCGCCTCCTTTTGATAAATATAAATTGATAAGGAATTATGTGCTATTAAGTATGCGGGTAAAATATTACAAGAGTAGCAAATCTGCTTTAACTGCAGCAGAAAAAAAATGTAAATATAAATTTATAGCGCATTGTGAGCTTGGCGAGTTGGCGAGTAAATCATTGTAATGGTGGCGAATCTCCTTTAACTCCAGCAGGAAAAAGAATAAAGAAAAAAAAAAACATCCGGACATGAGGATTCGAAATTACTACTTACACAAATATAACTTGACACTCCAACCGTCTGAGTTATCATGCCGCTGCATTTGGTAGCCTTATTATTTAGCTATATCTATATCAATACCTTCGGCTTTCTCCGCTGCCGCTCGGAAATGGCACGGAATTGCAGCAATTTTTCTTACTGTATGGATTTACAAGGTAATATCTACATGCATCTTCAACATACATTGCAATATTTAATCAAAATAAAGAAATCCAGCATAGTATAAAACAAAAAATTGTACGCACTCCTAAAAAGTATCTTTACCTTATTCGTTTCGGAATTCTGATCTATGCTCAGTCATAAACATCTTTATTACAATCTCTCGAGCGCTGTATCGTCTTTTAATGACATGTGCAGCAAACAGGGATCACTCTTTTGCAGCTTTAATGCGCGCATGCAAAGATTTCAGAACATGGGCTGAAAAATCAGTATGTCCCTCAATTTAATCCATATGGAGTAACATCAGCTTCTAGGAACTGTTTGCTTTTTATGCCAAGGTTAAGTGGTAGAACGCGGCATACTTGATCGCATGAAGTGGGCATTATGAATCACATACCACTAAGTTAAAAGAATGATAGATTACTGGAAATAAGTTTATAACAGCAAGAACGGCAGATATTTTATAATAGGTAACAAGGGTATAAATAATCTTTCAAATACACCTTCATTAACGTTGCAACTTCACGTTGTGGTGACTGAGTTTTGGATAGAAATTTAGGTCGGAAACGAGGTTAAGGCTGGCAAAGCTTGAGGTACACTTTCGGTTCAATCTTCTCAGCTGCGCTTGCAAATATTAAAGCAATAAGAACCTCCAAATGGCATTCATGTATACAGAGCTCTATGTGGGGAAAAAAAAAAAAAAAAAAAAAAAAAAAGAGTTAGAGGGCAGAAAAAGAACGAGCTTAAAGTACGAAGTTAAAAGTAATAAAAGAATGTCTGTGATATCTAATTACAAAAAGTGTTCTAAACTATTGCCGTTTATAACGTCCCCTTGAACTTCAGTGTGTTTTTCTGTCAATGTTCTCATTTCATTTGCTGAAGGTTATCTGTTCACTGTTGCAACCAAATTCTTAAACTAAAGAGAGTTTGTGCTTTCAGACCAAAGTGAAGGTTGCTGTGGTTAAATATGATTAACATTTGTGTTCAGTTTATTTATAAAGAAATGTGTATTTCATAACAATACTCATAATGCGTGTATTATGTTTCGATCCATATTATTTCCTGCTATTGTTGTCTATCGACACATTCACTTGGTATCTCAGAAAGTTTAAGCCTATGCTGATAAAATTACTTTTTCCTTTATGGTGATTCCAGTGATTTGGCTCATATTAACTCTGTTGTGTAGTGGATAACCTAATCTTTACATGGCAATCAACCATACGCTCTGAAAATGGTCCAAAAATTCTTAGGAAAATGCACCCTCCTCATCTTCCATGATCATCTGTTTATTTGCGAAATGTGGGCAAACGTCAGTACATGATGATGAGTGATGGTTACTAAAGCGAGGACTTTTTAGACTCCAAAAAATATAGGAAATGGGCAGCTTAAAAATACGTTTAAAATAAGCACTGTAAGTTCTGGTGCTAATTCTGCATAATTAATGACACAACTTGAGAAAAACTTTCTTTTTTAATTCTGTATGTAAGTGTACTGTTCCAAATGCTGCTTCTTCTCACCTTTTATCTGAAAGAGGATGTAAAAATACAAATAAGCCACATCCCTACAGCCATCTTACATGAAGCAAGGTTACTGAATATTGTGTGTCTTGGCGCTTACCTCTTTACTACATATGTCTGGCAGAATAACCGTTCATGTTCGTCGTAACATTTTCACTGCTTACACAGAAATCTTTATATGTTTTTTTTTTTAAAGGAACTTTCATTGAACAACGGTATTAAACTAAAACTGAGGCATACTACTTGACAATGCAAGAATAGCACAAACTCCACACGATCTAGGTACTATCCGCAACATGTCGCAGATTAACGGTAAAACCCACAGACAAGATTTAGTAGAGATTCACTTTCTAAAACAACATTTATCCACTGAGACCAAGTAACGTAATGAATTTGTAGTTTAAAAGCAATACATATACAACGCTATCTTATAAAAACTAATTTTGGCTTGATGACATTCACGTTTGTTTACCGTGTTGCTGCATGTAATATAACTTAATACTGTGCCATCTGAAGAAACATTTATAAAATTTATAACTTTTATAATTGTTTTTGCATAAATTGCTATTTTAAGCAATTAAATAGAGAATATAAACAAAAATGTCAAGAAAGATCAAAATAGGCATTTATATACACTAATAAATGCCTTTTATGCAACAAAATGTCCACTGAAATAGACATGTAACTTCAATTCATGATTTGCAATGAAAATAATAATAATAATAATAATAATAATAATAGAAATGTTGGGCAATGGCCTTAGATTACTTATTATTAATGATGGAATATTGCTACCATGGATGCGAAGTTGCCTTAAGATCAACCATACAGTGTAGCTGACCCTGGACTCTGCTTAGCGTTCCGATATAAACAACAGCGGGTTTCTGGCAGGTAGCTACAAACTCAACATTCTCCTCTGAAGACATGTAATCTAACTCACCTCAGGCTTATGGTGACTTTTTTTATTTATATATTTTTAATGTTTTGTTTGTTGTTTCTTTGACTACATTGGTCATCTCGTGACGTCTGTAGATTGTGGACTGAATACTATAGGTGTCGGTAGGGATGAATGAAATAAAATGTATTAATGATGACGCAAATGAGCTCGGGGTCCTTGGCACATTAAAGATATTTGGCATTCACCTTCTTAGAGTAAGGAAAAACGCTACCACTAAACCACGAAGGCGATCTACTGATGTCCAAAAGAATTGTTCCATTTCTACAGATTGCATACTTTGTTACACTTGCAACATTCTAGACAATGTTATTTTGAGAGTTTAATAGTTTCACTGGCATTCCATACTACAGTTAATCCATAACGAAGTACTTATTACAGTGCAGTTTCAACTAAACAAAGCATTTGCGCAATGGTGAAACTCTTCATTCCATGGACAGATGACCCTGTTTGCGCTGATGTAATGGCTCCTGCAATAGACATCTCAGTTTTGCATTGTGCTGTGATTAAATGCTGTCCAAATGTGTTTAACTGTCCATTGTCTTCATAGTGACAATAATTCGTAACGATTGTAGTTCAATTCAGCTGATGGCCTTGCTACTCATTGCGTAGGTCTTTCATTAGAACTTGATTGTGGCCATCATCTCAATCTTTTCAAGGTAGAGACCGAGGTTTAGATATGTATAAACTAAGTATCTTAGTTTTTACTGTACATTCTAAGAGAAAACTCACCATTGAGCATAATTTGTCAAAAAGTATTAATTTTCAAAAGAGTTGTTTCTTCTTCAATGTTTATGACAAGCTTTAAGTCCATCCCGGAGGACTTGCGCTTGAGATTTTTACGTTCGGAAAAACCTATCAACCTCGGCCTGTTTTGAACCCAGAGGTGAGCGCGTTGCCCCTAGACCACCAAGGACGAAAGAGAATTGGGGAAACTGCACATAACCTCTTCATTGTTGCTAGGTTGGGTACTCCCGAGTGTTTGCAACTAGTTTAAAAAACAGGCATGTTTGGACTTGGGCAAACATTATATCTTATCGTGTGAGTCTGTAGTTTAGTTTATATTTGCATATCTTTGTAGCTTATTAATTTAGATGCATAGTTTTGAAAATAAATATTTCAAATACAGCATACATTTATTTTAAAACATGTTAATATAGTCTGTAATCCAACCGCTTAACAAGTGAATTTAATACTTTCGTGACTTTGATTATGGCTTCTCGGGTGATCAGCCATATCGAAATGATAAGCTTTCTGCTATCTGTAGCTCTGGGGCCATCAGATCGTGATCATGAGATGGCCTCAGGGTTGCAGATGCCCGAAAGCTCGAATCTTATCATTGTGACACTGCTGATCACCCGAGAAACCATAATCAGCCGTGTTGTTTTAGTTATAATGCTTGTGTCATCTTTGCCAAAGATAAACACGAGTTTGAGAGATAAATGTTTTGCTTCATTTTTGAATTGGAGACAAAAATAAATGTACTTCTCCACATGTATATGTAGACGTGTTTATGCAGCAAAAAGTGGAGAAATCTGGGATGGTTTACCACATCCAAATAATTGAAAAATTTTACAATATTAGTTGTGTAATATATGACACAACAGGGCCCCACATTACTGCTCTGCTTTTAATGACTCCCATTTTTTAATTATAGTAGCTAGTTAATGTTTTGAGATACATTGATGTATTTCTTTATATACACACATTGCTAGTCTTAGGGAGTTCTGTAATAGGGTAATGAGCCATGTATTGATGCAGAAGAGCTGCCAATAAACGCGCAGCAGTACCTCAGATTTAAGGCCTTTGGCTCTTTGCCTCCTTGCAAGTTACCACCAGGTGGTAACTCAGAACTTAAAACTGAAGGAGAGAAACAAGGAAGGAAAAGGAGAGTAAGGAAGGAATCTCATACATGCATAAAGTAATTATGAAGTAGTAAAGTTCTTCCTAGATATTAAAACAGGAGGACAACACAAATACCTTTAGACGCCTCGTGTTCTTCAACACAAATGTTTTGTTATTCCTCACCCTACTAATGTGTAATTGTAGTTGTAGTTGTATCACGGCTTACACAAACAGTGAGTAGGTGGATATGCATCTCATAGAAGTTAAATGCACTGGAAGCAAGGCGACATTACTATGTGTGACTGTTGACATCACAAGATTATTGTACTTTGTGAGCTCTAGGGAGAAATTGCTTTTGGTCATGATTTTACTATTTTTAGTGCTGCATAGCTCTGTGGGAAATGTCTGATTTTTTACCTCTACGTTATACATACAAGGGAGTTAATTGGTGAGGTTTATTTGAATTAGTGGGCAGCGGCTGCGTATTGGAAGAAGATAGTCAAGACCTACAATACATGTGCACTTAGCAGGTTGTAGTTAGTTTGAGGGAGGTGTTGTCAGCGAGTGGTTGTGCGTTCGTGTGTTACTCGATGCTTTCATTGTGTGCTAATTGTTTTCGCTTGTTATACCACTACATAAATATAGTCTTGAAGAACGGTTTTTTATGTGAGCTACATAGGCAAAAACGGATTCTTGCACAGAAGTGATAAGGGAAGAAAATATCCTGGCAATCGTGTTCCAAAAGAGAAACAGGTCGCCATTGATAAAACGTTAACGTGAGACAGGATCTCTCAATGATAAGAAACGATCTTGCGGAAGAAACATTACATGAAATATAGGAATGTCCTACACTGATGTCAGCAATGATTTGCCCCTGAGGAGCATCATTTTCGACATATTTTATAATACATTACCTTCTAAGTATACTAGAGGTAAAGATAAAAAAAAAGTTTCTATAAAATGCTTTATTTTGGAGCTATGCAGCACATAAGAAATAGTAAAATCATCACAACTAAAATTAATTTCTCCTCAGAGTTCACAAAGTACCGTTTTCTGGTCTTAATAATCTTGTGATGTCAACAATCACACTTACTAATGTCGTCTTGCTTCAAGTGCATTAACTTCTGTGAGATGCATATCCACGTACTCATTGCTTGTGTATGCTGTTGTACAACTACAACCTCAGCCTACTAACTACACATTAAGATGCACAAATAACAAACATTTTCAGTGTTCAAGAGTTATGTCGGTCCTGGTAGTGTAGTGGATACCCTACTTGCCTCCTAAACCCATGATCGCGGTTTCGAACCCGGCCAGGACTGATGGATTTTTTTTCGGGCGTAAAAATCCTAAGTATGGCTTCCTTCGGAAGGGAAGTAAAGCCGCGGGTTTCATGTCGTACATTTACGGCACGAAAAAGAACCTCAAGCCTGAAATAGAGGCCTCTGAGCAAAATTTGTCGGCCATTTCACGCACTGAGTTGAATGGGACGTTGATGACCTGAGATGTTAAAGAGCGTCCATAAATAAATCAATCAATCAAGCAGTGTTCAAGAACAAGAGGCGTCTAAAGGTATTTGTGTTACCCTCACGTTTTAATGCTTAGCAAGGATTACATGACACATTGCATCATACCTATGAAATTAATTAAGTACTTTCAAGAAAAGTTGTAGAGGAAATGTTGTACTTATTTTCATTTCTGCATTTCACCCAAGGTATTTACCTTCACTTATGAATGACCTATTATCTCATATCACGAAGAGAAATGTATGAATTTATCAGAAATATCGTATGTTTTTTTTAAAAAAAATACATATCAACATTTAGGGTGTAGCTACTTTAGAGAATGTTTTATTTTCATAATTAGTGCATTTCACATGGAGTCTTTATTCTTGTCATTTTAAATGTGGTTGTGTTTATTGTTGCTCTTAGCTTTAACTCTTAGACTTTTAACACTTCTATCTTGCTATGTATAGTCAACATTTTAAATGCATACAATTATTTCTTCATTTATAGTTATATTATAATCTTGCAGCTTTACAGAATATTTAGTCTAGAAGTGTAAATGCTGTCATTACCCCGGTGTTGTAACACGTGAGTTGCTTATTTTTAAACACTTTATACCTAAGAGATCCTCGTTTACTCCACGCTTTTTTGATTTATGTTTTGTATTAGCAACTAGATTCATGATTTGCTAGACGGAAGAAATTTAGTTGTTTTTAAAGAAAAGGTAGAACTAGAAATTTCTAGATGTATTCACACTATATAACCAGTTAGCTACTTAGTCTTGTATAATAATGCAATCAAATGTACACAGTGAATAAGTGTCATATGAAAACAGAAGGATATTCTAAAGTAAGTTCTCAGGTTTTTTTTTTTTTTTTTTTTTTTTTTGAGTAGTGTTTAACGCCCGTTTTTACTACTGAGGCACCACAGGCGGATTCTCAGTTTGAAATAGCTGTATCTTCTGTACATGCCAACAGTTTGGTTTTGATAGGATTTGCTTTTAGAAAATTCCTAAGGTATGTAGCTATTGCGGTTGCACCATTTTTTGCAAATCTTATCTACTAGCACCGAAAATGACAATTGATCTGTGTGTGAGTGTTTTAATGCTCTAGCGGTCGCGATTTTTTCTCGACGAAATTCCACCTATAATCATCAATTAACAAACGATTCGTTAACCAGCAAAATTGAACCTTTGGGGTGGGAGTTACCCTAAAGCGAAAATTCAAAAGAGAATTTAAAAATCGCTCTAGTGATCGTAATTTTTGTTTTTCTCAACAAAATTAGGCATATTCCATTAAAATAATAAAAATAGTTTCTGAGAATGAGGAAAATAGGGTCATTAGGAGTGGGGGGTATACCTGAAAATGAAATTGAAGAGTGGGGTTGATGTGAAATTTAAAAATCGCTCTAGCGACCGCAATTTTAAATTTTCTAAAGGAAACTCGATATATATCATTGAAATAAAACAAAACAAATAGTTGCTGTAAATCAATGAAATCAAATTATTAGGAGGGAGGTTTACCTGAAATCCAAAATTTAAAAGTCAATCTGGTGGCATTGACATTTGGGGGGGGTAAACGAAACTCCAAATATATCATTTAAATAACAGAGAAATCGGACCATTAGGAGTGGAGTTTACCTGAAATACAACATTTACAAATCACTCAAACGGTACCAATATTTGTTTTTTCAGAACAAAACTCGGCATATACCATTTTAATAAATTAAGAATAATAGTTTCTTAAAATTAGGGAAATGAGGTCAGAAGTATACTTGAAAACTGAAATTTAAAAGCTCTCTTGCATTTGATTTTCTCTATATTGTTTTAAAATTTAATTGAGCTTAAAAACAGTATTTATAACAATGCATATTCTTTATATTTAACAAAAGCATCGTCATAAAAGATAGCAAATGTAAAATATTAATCTAATATGTGTTTGAAAATTATATTTGTATGTAATAGAGCTCTGGAATAACCTTCATAAAACATTACTACAATAACATTTAAATTTTCATAGTCAATGCAAATAGATGGAACTTTTAATTGTATATTGTTAATTGTGTATATTTGCTTAGTAAATTGTAATTGTTTCTGAATAGTGACATGGTTTTGTTTTATTGAAATATATGAACATAATCTACTTAAATACTCAATGTAACTGAAACGTTCTGTTATTTTTCTCTATTTTAGTGAACGTAATGATGATATCAAGGGCTCAGTTTATAAACATGGTTACGTTTAAAAATACCCACGCAGTGTAGCTTTGTCTATCAGTGGTCATATATTTCATTTCATTAATAGTATACCACTATGTTTATGATTTAATAGTAAATACTATATGTCTAAAAATTGCGTTTTCTCTTTTATGATACTTATAGATTGCAAGAATTCTAATTTTGTTCCCCTAATTCCATAAATTATTTTATTTAATTAATTAATAAGGCCATAAATTGGATTTTATATTCATTTTTAAAGTTATTCAATTCGGTGAGGAATTCGCTTAGTTTATGCAACTGCTGTATAACGGACTTTTTTTACAAATGCATTTGTTCACAGTATGTACAGTATAGCCAACTTGTGTGGGCACCTTTTAGTTTGATTGAAGTAGCTTCACTGCTGCCAAATGAATTGATGATTTTTCTCTACAACCTCAAGGCTGTTAATCGTAATTTTTGTGGTGAAGGGCACAAGTCAAAATTCCTCTTTCCTAGTACATTGAATATCTCACTGTTTTCAGTTGTCACAACGATTCATTGATGTGCCTGCAGTAACAAGGGAAAGTCGCTTTTACTACTCTTTCTATCTCTCTCACAAATACACCCTTCTCCTTCTCATATATAAATTTGGCAACAAGGTAGTTTTGCTACTTTCACATCTAGTTGCTTCCAAATAAATACTTAACCCTACACTTTCTATACTATAGACAAATGTTTATCATTGAAATGTCAAGTTTATTTCGCATATTCCACGTAATAGGGAAATAAGAAAGCGTTAGAATTTTTTCTGTGAAAAATGAAAGGACATACTTCTTAAAATTCGGAAGGAAACCAAGTTCAAAGTTTAAACATTTTAAAAATATTTGGTAAAGGTTAAAATATGCTGAATATGACTTAAAATCATTAAAGCGTTCATTATCATGATAAAACTTCAAATATGCACAGATATGCTCTAACAAAGTAATTATATTTATTTTTTTACTATGATGAACTTATACGAGGTCTCTTCAAAAAGTATCGCGAATTTTTAATTTCCGCGGGCTACGTATATTCGATTTTCGATTGTTTTGTGGAGTTATGTTGGTACTCATGTCCCTCACTTATGTTGACAAGCTCGGCCATTTTGAATGTTCAGTTAATTGTTGACAGCTATTTTGCTTGGACGTGTTTTGGCTCGTCTTCGATTTTTGCCTATTCCAAAAAATGGAACAAAGAATCTGTATCAAATTTTGTGTAAAAAATAAAATTAAGTGCGCACATGCATTCCGAATGTTGACTGTGGCATATGGTGAAGCTACATTGGACCAAAGCAACGTTTATCAGTGATACAAAGTGTTCTCAGAGGGTCGAGAAAATGTGAACTACGAAGAGCGTCTCGAACGCCCGAGCTCGTCAACAACAGACGAAAACATTGAAGAATGGAAGAAAATAGTATTGGCCAATCGTCGAATCACCGTTAGAAAAGTTGCTGAGGACTTAAACATATCGATTGGCTCGTGTCATTCGATTTTTACTAATGATTTGGGCATGAGACGGATCGCCGCAAAATTCGTACCGAAGTTGCTCAATTTCGACCAAAAACACCATCGCATTAACGTTGCTAAGGAACTGTTGAACTCTGTCCCCAACGACCCAGATTTGCTCCAGAGGATCATAACTAGTGACGAATCATGGATTTATGGTTATGACGTGGAAACTAAAGCTCAATCATCCCAATGGATGCTGCCACACAGCCAAGACCGAAAAAAGCGCGCCAAGTTCGGTCGAATGTGAAGATTTTGTGTACAGTTGTCTTCGACTGCAGGGGCGTGGTGCATCATGATTTCTTGCCACAGGGTAGAACGGTCAATAAGGAATATTACCTGCAAGTTATGCGCAATTTGCGCGAAGAAATCCGCCAGAAACGCCCGGATTTGTGGAAGAACAAAAATTGGCTTTTGCACCATGATAACGCACCTGCTCACACGTCGTTGCTTGTGGGCAAAAGCATCACACTTATGATGCCGCAGCCACCGTACTCCCCAGACCTGGTCCCCTGTGACCTTATTTTGTTCCCAAAACTGAAGAGGCCCCTGAAAGGACGACGCTACGCCACGATTGAGGAGATAAAGACGGCAACGAAGGAGGAGTGAAACAAGAGCACAAAAAACGATTTTTTAAAGAGCTTCGAGGATTGGAAAAAACGTTGGCACAAGTGTATAATATCTGGTGGGGATTACTTTGAAGGGTACAAAATAGATATTCATGAATAAATAAATCTTTTTGAAAAAACACACAATTGCGATACTTTTTGAACAGACCTTGTATATTTATAGCAACTCATTAGCCTTATGAAGAAAATATGTTAAATAGTAAAAATCCTAGTTCCCGCTAATGATAAATAAAATTTTTGTGTATAGTACAAATCCACAAAATTAGAAAAATTAGAAGCACCGTCACTTTGGTTTGATCTGTGCTATAAAACATAGGGAGATTATTGTGTGCCTAAAAGTACGTGTTCACCTAGGTTTGTTTTTTTTTTTTTTTTTTTCTTCTCCCCCTCCTGCAACCGCGTGAGTTCGCACAAGAGCTAACTACTAATTTTAGTCTTCTGCTACTCGTAAATTCCCACTTGGAATGCTTGGTTAGAGGTCTGCGCCAGAAACTTCACTCAGTCAGGGGCCGTATAACATTAACTCCTATCGAAGTTCCCACAGAGTTCTTCGTGAGTAAGAGAAACACGGTATAACGTAATTATGCGATCACCGTAGCATTTTTTTCCCTCTTTTTTCCTGTGGAACACCGTAAATTTTACATTGTGTAGTTTTCTTTCTGGCATTTTTAACAATACCACGTGCATATACCTATGCAACGATTTGAGGGAAGAATTCCTGTGTGAAAAGCTTGCGATTTTCAACAGATGTGGCAAAGCAATTATTGAGTGTAACCTACACTAAAAATCGCTCAAGTAGTGTATTGCTTTATTGTTTCTGAGTGCTGTCTTTAGAAAAAGGACGGTCTTCGAGTTAACGAACTTAAAACAATTTGTAAAGTTTTTGTAGCTTGTACAAAAATAGTTTGGGTTAAATGTTTCTGAAACCGATACTGCTGCTTCTTGCTTTGAAGATTCTTAATGTGAGTTTAATAAACACTGTTCTGAAACAGCTGTTCTGCACAGTGTGAGTAGACACAGCGTATTTATAGATAGGAAGGTAACGTCATGATGGCCCCAAGGAGCTTTGACCTACTGAGTTTGTTTGTCTCTACAGAGAGGGTCACCGAGTGATTACGTGTTATTGCAGCACCGCCTTAATCTTCAATTTCGGCGCAATGGACCGAATTTCACTACTGCATGATCGTTATGAACCATTCATTAGCCCTTCTTGCATTTTTAATTTCTGGTATGTGTTCTTTCAGCAAGATCAGGCAAATGGCTTGTATAGAATTTCTTTTTTCTCAGAGATTCTGTGAGAAATTCTGAATAAAATGCAGTCCTATTTATATATAGAGTGTCTCTATAATATAATGGCTGTCCTTTACTTCTCAATATAATTCTGTCTCCTGCATCATCCTCTGTTAATCGTTAACTTGTTAATATTTCTAAATTAAGTTAAGGATTGAATATATGAAAATGCAAGAAATATTTAGTGGTTAAATTAGCACACTTTTCTTAAATTTATATAAAAGCATGAAAAATATATAGGCTGGGGAAAATATGTAGAAATGGTAATAAAGTGTTAGAGAAGGCTTTGCATCGGTCAGAATTGTAAATGAAAAAAGGACTGGTCAATATAGAGGTAGATATGTCCAAAAATAGTGTTTGACATATGCTGTTAGAATGTAAATACTTGGTTATTGAGAGAGAAATCACTTTGGATAAATAAGGTAATCTACCAACAGAAGTACTTGGAAATAAGATATGTTTAAGTTCAGAGGAAAAATATTAAGAATTAGGCTCGATATTTTTGGGGGGAGGGCTCCTCTCTTCTGAAATCCGAAAAGGGGGGGGCATGTCCTTTGGTATCAATAGGAGTAGAGTCGGTGTCTTCATGAAATCTAATGAACCTGGCTGCACTTACAGTAGACCAGAAAGATGTTTTAATTATATCTCTATTTTATACTTTGTATGTATTGTGTTAAGTGCTGAATAAATTCATTCATAATCCGTCTCCTTAATTCATTCAACCTTTTCTTTTCCCTTCTTTCCCTCAATTCGTCATCTTCAATACTCTGACACTCTGCTGTTTTTCACATGTTCTAATAATGCTATACTTTTTCTCCAATCACTTCAATAATAATATTTTTCCCTGTCATATTCGCTACGGTAGAATTGCTCCTCTTTCTCTTCTAAGCCTGCTAAAGCTACCATCAATAAACAAATAAATAACTCATTTAAAATCTGTGACATACTCTTCATTCTGTTAGTTACTTCATGTTCTCGTTTCCACGTCATACAGTAACACACTTTGAACCTATGAACTGTAGAAACGTATTCCACAGCACTGAATTTATCATGGCTTTTTAAAATTTGTTTTACTTATTTTTTATTTTCATTTGAGAACATAGTTCATTTTTCTCTAGAATATATTTTAGAAGTAAATTTAATTCGTTTTTTTTTTTTTGAATCTACAGCTTACTCCCCTTTGATTCTGCATAATAATGCATTGTCTCATATAAAAATTTAATGTAGAATATAATTAATATACACTGAACCTCAAAGAAAAAGCCCAGACTTTACCTCGATAAGCAGAATTTTTGCACGGTTTGATACCATCTGTAATTAGTGGCTGAATGAAAGAACTAGCAGGTATACACTATACCATTAAAATAAAGTAACTGCTCCTACTAGATCACACAGTTTCAGGTAGTAGATTGAACATTGTTGAGTATGTGACATTTCATAAAATTTCATGGTGTCAAATATTTTAACATGGAGCTTGGAACTGCATGAATAATCAAATAGGCTATATTTAACCATTCAGAGCACTTTCTGACGTATAAGCTGAACCCTTGTTGCCTATAAATGTAAATATATTCAAAATGCAAAACGCTGTTATTTACACCCATTCGACAATCGGGCCTTTTTAAATATTATCAAGTCAACTCTAGAAGTGTATGGGAATGTCTCCAAGCTCTCATTAATCTGTCCATAAGGAATAAATTAGAACTTTGTTGAGTGCCTGGACATCAGGGCATAGAAGGTAATGATGAGGCAGATAAACTGGCTAAATAATGAACTAACATTGACTTCATAGAACCAGAACATTTCTACGGTATTAATAAGAAAACTTCCAGAACCGCAATATACCAAAGGACCAACCAAGAACATTAAATAAAGTAGAACAGTTTTTAGGTCAAGAATGATTAAAACATTCGATATCATCCTAGCTAAAGAACTGCACAGTAGAAAAAGGAAGAAAACCAGAAAGCTATTGGAATGATGAATGGAAACATCTATGGGCAGTGGGGACTCTATATTGAAAATCCCACGTGCTGTCTATGTGAACAGTATGATGAGACTGTAAAACACGTCACAGAGTATGAAGCTCTGGAAAAATAAAGAACATATCTTTATAATTCAATTCTTTAGGAAAGATTCTAGAACTCACTAAAGCTCTAGATCTGAAACTACAAAATTATGATTGAAAAAGTGCACCTAAGTGCCAAGATGTACTGCAGCACACTCTTAACAACAATCAATCAGTCAATGGGCCTTTTCATCAGAACTTTTTTCAGACCGAAAATGTAGGTTATTCTAAAGTATTTATGAAAGTAATATTTTTGTTGTAGAACGCACACTTTCGCGGTCGGTGTCAATTATTTGAAATGAGTTTTCCGGGCTCTTAGGCCGTGGTCCAATGGGATTCTTCTCCTTCATTTTCCCATTTTAAACATTTCGTCCACAACTGCGGTGGACATCATCAGTAGTTTGCTGGACTCGAGACAGTGACTGACTGTTGCTGGAATGGGTGGCGGTGTGTATATATATAATGTAACAAATTAATAGTAATTATATTATAAGACAATGACTTGTCTTCTTGTCATAGAAGGACTGACTCCACGAGTCCGAAATAAGCGATCTCAAGTGTGACTTTTTCTTAGTGTTTTATCCTTTTGTTCTATTATAATTACTGTTAATTTGTTACATTGTTAATAGTGCTACTTTATTGTTATTTTTCTTTTATATTATATATATAATGCAGGGCCTATTAACTGAGCTCTGTTTAGAGAGATTGGATCTAACCTGAAGCTCCTGGGCGTTCCAGCGGGGTATTGGTTGTTGATTGATTCGCGTAGTTTTCTTTGTCTTGGTATTTTGTAAGGTCGGATCTGAGTGCAATTTCAGAGCTCCTTCTTTCCCGTCAAAAGTGTTTCTATACTTGAAAAGTTTAATTGCTTCCCGGAATAAGCGAGGATGATAATGAGATGTTGAAACTAATATGTCAATATTTTGGAAACCAATTTTATGCTCTCTGTCAGCTAGGAGGGCATGCTCAGCGGCGGCTGATTTGTTTGTCTGGCCTGACAATGTCTCATGTTCTCTAAGGTAGCGCTGTGTAATGCCAATGTAGAAGATGAAGGAAGAAGAATCCCATTTGACTACGGCCTCACAGCCCAGAGGACTCAATTCACATAACATTTTTGTATTATTACATTTATTAATTTTTGATCTACTGGAAATTAATAAAGCATACCATATAAGATAACCTCAACACTTTCAGTTCACAACACCCAAAACGAACTGTCGGTATATCATTCCAAAGGAGGTGAGCACTTCATGTAACAAAATATATCATGTCTCTGCTAAAACCCAACGACTTTCTGATTTCACAAATTCTATGTATACATCATAAAAAGCAATGGAGAACAGGCTAAGGCTCTTCACAAAATATTCTAAAATTCTGAGTATTAAAATCCAACATGGGTTGTAGCACAGCTTCTCAAAGAATCCGGAATGTCTGGAGGACCATAATAGTTTTTATTTGGCCTTCAATCCTGCGAAAAAAAAATAATCATCCACACTTTTAAATAGAATATATCGTCCTGATACTGATAAAATCAACTAAATCCACTTTAAGTGTCAAATTAACTAAGCTTGCTTCGCGGATTGAAAATAAGAGAAAAGTTTCTTTATATTGCTGTTATAGATAGTAAACCGTTCACTTTAATTAAAAAAACATTCTCAAATACAAGGAAACTGATTTTTCAAGCACTGATAAAGGTTCAGTTGTTTGTTTTACAAAACTTTGATTATTGTACTTATTTGTTTTAGCAATAGCAGCACGATGAGCACCATATCATAGTTTGAAGAGGGGTTTGTTTTGAAAAATAGTTTTAATACAGTGCCGCTAATGCTAATGCTAATTAGCTAATGCTAATTAACAATGCAGACAGTTTCTGGCGCTAACAAACGAATTATGTATTGCTTAGCGCTAGAAAACTCTCTTTATCTGTAAGTCTACAGGGTTTTTAATCCGTATGTTTAGAAGAGTTTCGAAACTTTACTAAAGCGTTGCCAAATTATTTCAGTCTTTAGAAAAGTGCTAAAACATCCTAAGTTTTATACAAATACAGAGACCCTATTGTGAACAGTTGCAGTGTCTCTAAAAAGATACATGTTAACTGGACAGAACAACTTACAGCATATAAAAAACCTAAGCTTCTTTTTTATTGACAGGGAAAATGTATTTTCAAGTTAAAAATACGTGATAAAATGCAGCTATAGCATAGTTATATATTTTCATTATGTCCATCAATTTTAGATTTTTTTAAAATAATAATCTTTGTATTCCTCCCCATAGCTCGCTCTCAGTATCCTCGGTGTATTCTTAGACTTGAGACAGTCATTAGTTCAAATTTTCGTGTAAGTATATATATAACGAATGGATGGATGGTATGGGGGACAGGAGAGTTTTAGGTGCTTGAGCCATGCTCACGGTTGGTCCATAGTGTCCCCAAAACACCCCCGAGAGGAAGGGATGAGATGAGGAAGACACCGGACGGTGACTGCGCGGACGCAGGCGAGGTCCCTATCATATTTCCAGATAGAGCACCCTGGCGCTGATGGGGGTCATCACCCCAGTTGTACGAGTTCCTCGGAAGGTCCGCTTCCATTTCAAACGTCGGGGCAAAAATCTTTCCAAAACGCAAGCCACCGTCAGACCGTGCCAAACCCTCTCCCTGGCACTTTCGAGCCTGTAAGAGAACTAACCGAAACAGATTTTTTCACTGTAATTTTGGTTTCTTTATGTTACGTCAAGGACTGAAACTAATGAAACAAGCTATTGGCGTGTAATAATAATAATAATAATAATAATAATAATAATAATAATAATAATAATAAATATTAAACTTGGACTACAAGCAGCACAATTTCCGTGTAAATTATTTTTTTATCAAAAATTATGTCCGTACAGAAAATAAAGGAAAGGAAAGAAATAAAAAGAAAAAAGAATAAAAAAGGAGTTAAGTAAGTATGAGGGAAGAAGGAAGGCAATATCTGATAATGTGGCGAAATAAAAGAAAAGCATAGCTGCATGAAAGTGCAGACTTTGTAATTAACAGATATAATATTATATGTCTAAAATAGATAAATAGAATGGTTGATATTTGGGCAGAGGAGAAATAAAAGAGGATTTTGACAGGTGGTAAGACATTCATTAGAGGATATGAATAGCAAGATTATGAATACTTTGATAAAAGAAAAAAAGTTCACTTAAACGTTATAAGGCAATTAAGACGGGCCCTTATGAGAATTGTATGTGAATAATTGTAATTTACGAGAAAGAGGAGGGATTGCAGGGTTGAGATTAGGGGTGTGGAGATCAAAGGGATCCAAAAGAATTCTGTTGCAGATGCATTGTACAGTTTATGGAAATGAAAAAAAAATGTAAAGTATATATTGTCGGAACGTACAGGAACATAACAATAGAACATTTACTGACACAGAAATGGTTCAAAATTAATAAAGAAATAGCATGGAGGGAAATTTGTTGAAGATAGGTTACAAATGGTCTCTTTCTCTTATTTAATACCTGTCGCTCCTTCCCAGAACATGGGCTATTCCCGTGAGAGAGGCTTTAGTTACCAGGGACTTATTTCCTAGACAGAGGGTAGAGGTACAGATTGGTAATCCCATTGCCTACAACGCCATCTGAGATTGAACTATTTTTTCGAGTTTACTGAAACAGAAATGCTGCAAAATGAATGAAGAAATAACATATAGGAAACGTTTTGAAATCAGGTAATAAATTAAGATTTTGGGAGAATGTTTATACAAAATAAGGAAAAAATGGACATTGTGAATTGATAGGAGATGTGTAATTAATGAATTATTAATAGGGGAATAATATTGACAGAAAGCCTTAGGTGTATGTAAAATAATCTGAAGTGATCTTCCTTCTGGAAATTCCAGTAGCAGACTACTGATAAACCAAAGGATAGTAGGCATGAGCCAGAAGGAAATTTGTTTTGTTCTAAGAACTGGAATAAGAATTAAGTATAAGCTGTTTATAATGTTTGAAACAAATGTATAACAATACATTTAATTGTAATCGTGGTGGGTCACACTTAAGAATAGCATGGGCCAGCTTGTACTTATCTTAGCATTTCAATAAATACATAAACTAAGCAGATGCAAAAATAATGGATTTTGTGTAGAATTAGAATGTTCTTTCCCTCTTTATCTTTTTACTGCAATATAAACAAGGTGCTTATACCAAGCCGCTCTGCTCATGTTAATTGAATCTGTAGTTCTCGCGGGAAAGTGCACACGCGCTGACCTGATCACGTGACGATGGCAGCAATTGGCGTCACAGGAATCAGTCAAACTTGCGGAAATGTGCAAGAAGGAAGTAAACAAACCTTCATAATGCGCTTTGTGTTATAAGATTAAGGCTGCAGGCACGTTGAACGCGTGACCCAGACTTTTCCTGGGTCACGCTCATAGTTATCTACCTTTTTTCAAGCACCACTTGTAGCTTTAACTTTACTTCTTTCAATTTTGCCAGGACTTCTTATTCCATCTTACACTAGGGTTACTTATTCTGATTTGAAAACGCTAATAATCATTTGTTACAAAGGATTCCATGTATCAGCTTCTTTGCAATCTTCTGCATATTTCCGACTTCATTCATCATCATCATCATCATCATCATCATCATCATCATCATCATCATTCCTTGTTATCAGTGGCGCCCCCCTAAAAATGTCATTATTATTTATCATGTTCTCCTGCCCTGGTCAAGTTTTATAACAAAAACAACTATTACTATCGATTAGTTCTTAATTACGTAATAAGCACATATCCTCTCTACTGTAGTAGCGGTATCATGCGTGTCTTCCGTTAGCGAGGCCAGCCCGGAAATTTTACGCTTTTAACTTATCTCATACCAGGATGAGTTAGCCTTTCTCCTGCTTATTTCTGCTTTCTCTTGAGCCAACAAGAAGACAGCCGGCGCTCGTTATCCTCTCTCTCTCTCTCTCTTTTAAGGAACACCACGCATAGCTGACTAGGGGATATTTTCGCACTTCGTGTTTCGTACAAAAAAGCACATCTGTTTTATGGCAATAAATAAAGTGGACGTTTTATTGAAGACTCCATTTTCGCGTCTAAGTTTAACTGTTAATTTGGAAGTGAAACGATTTGGAACTCATAAACCGAAAACTATAGAAGTTTAATCAGCAAGACGGCACAAAATTAAAACTTTTTTTTTATGTTTTGAAAAAAAAAATGGGTGAGTGCGTGTGTAGTGAGAAACGTGTCTTG
The DNA here is from genome assembly GCA_030762175.1 of Metallyticus violacea. Lineage (NCBI taxonomy): Eukaryota > Metazoa > Arthropoda > Insecta > Mantodea > Metallyticidae > Metallyticus > Metallyticus violacea. The sequence goes on from CM060842.1 coordinate 59,590,747, forward strand.
TCTGTAGGAATGAAGTTAAAAAAGAAATAGAAAGGGAAATTTCGTTTCTGTACAGACCGATGAAACGAAAGATATTACATGCATGTCAATTTGTAGTGATATTACGATGCATCATTGGGAGTAAACCGGTTCAAAGATTCATAACATTATTTACTGTTTAGGCTTAAGGCGTACTTTAATAACTGGATTAGAAGAGTTCCATATCAAACAGAAGTTTGCACAAACGTACGATGGCGCTACAGGTATGAGAGAATGTCGGGGAGAGTATAAATACAGTCATTATGTCATTTGGGAGTATTGGAGTTATCCCCTGCCAACCCTTCTACAGGAGCCACGAGCCGCCACTGTTTGTTACTATATATTATGTTTTCATGTAAAAAATCTTAAAATTTTATTTTACTATAGCAATTCATTTCACAGAATCAATATTAAGTCTATGTATTTCCCCGTTCCATAGTGCTGGTATTAGAGAAAATAACCTTTAAATACTTCCACCGTAACCTAGTATTCAAAAACATGTTGAACCATCTTCAAAATTTCCACATACTATTTTTCACTTTTTCAAAATTTAGCACTTTTTTCCCCTTGGCTCAAGTCTTTCCCATCATATGAAATGAAATTCCTTCAAATTGGAAAACGCGCTACCGGATATCGCCAGTATGACGTCACATTTCGAAACTGAGAACATCAACATATCGATTCGATTGTTAATACAGCGAATGTCTGCACTCTTCGTTCACGCGAAGTTACCATTACTGAACACAAAAAGGACGTTGAATGTCGCCTTTCATAAATACGAAACAAAAATCAATAAATAAGACTTTTATAATAAAATGGTCAACTAATTCTTATAAATGCTGACTAGTGGTACCCCTGCCTTTGATTGGATTGAACTGAGTTGTTAGGGAAGTAAGAATACATTTCGGTGATTCGGTTGTGCCCAAGGGCTGGACGTTTGTGCTTACACTCCCAATGAGTAAGGACGACAAAGGGCGGTGATGAGGGACATAGACGAAATACCTAACATTGTTTCTAGATAGAGAACTCCGACGCCGGCACGTCACGGTTCTGGAGGAACGCTGATTAAAGCGATTAAGCTCTGGGCATTTCGCATTTTGAGTAAAGAATTGCTTGAAATGAAAATCAATGAACTGGAAAATGAGTTGCTGCCACATACACCTTATTCCCCTAACTTGACTTCACCGGACTCCCGTCTGCTCCCTAAACTGAGAATATTCCTTGGCGGAAAGAAACGTTGGTCAGATGCAGAGCTTAAATCATCAGTTGAGGCATATTTTGCAGGCTTGGAGATATCTCACTTTGTAATGGGATAAAGGCTTTGGTGCATGAGAGTCAAGGGAGACTGGTGAAAAATAAAAATATGAATAATTTCAAAAAGCAATGCCGTCATTCTGTGCTTCATTCCGAGAACTTGTCAAAGTTTTCTAGTATGTAATGAGAAATTAATACATGTCCCCCCCCCCACACACACACACTATTTCAAGATTGTCCATGTTGAAATTTACACCCTAGAATTTTCAATTATAGAAATACAGTCTGTAAAGCATTGTAAGCAGCCCAGTGTACACTTGGGGAAAAAATTAAGCTTCATACGAATCAAAAACATGTAAAAATGCGCATATCTCTACGTCGTAGTTTCAGTGTTTTTGTCTCTTAGAAAAAGAAATGACTACCACGGCGTACTATAGCGACGTGTTTAGTTTTGGGAGGAAACTGGCGTGTTATGTAGCGATAATCACTGAATGAATTGATATCTCCAGTTGATTATCATATTTCACCGCTGCAATATCAGACACTAGCACGATGTCATTTATGACTTCTTGTATATTTATTGAACGCTTGTCCCAGTCAGTCTTTGGTTTCCTTTATCAGGTTAGAAAGACTAATGTTTCGTAAACTGTCACCCATTTTACATCCTTTTTTAATTATTCATTCCATTATAGCGGAAAAAGATGGATATAGTAAATGCTAAAGAAAAGAGTTGAGTTCGGTTGTTACGTGAGCGAGAATGTAAATGAATGCGTGCAACATTCTACAACCTACGATGGTAAAACGCCATTTCGAAAATGCCAATACAGAGTTTAAATTTTTCGGTGAGTAGAATATTTTTAGATGAAAGTGAAACTGAACTTGAAGCAAGTCTTGATATTGAAAGAGAATCAGCAGAACGCCTCAAGGCGTGTAACAATTCGTACTACAAACGAACACGAACGTAAAAAGACTCCGTAGGAACTAGCTCACCTAGGAGTATACTCAGAGCTTCCCTGCCATGGGTAGGAGGCTTTAGCTCTCAAGGGATGATATAGGCTAACTTCTAAGTTCTAAATGTGTGGTGTATATAACAACTGATGTGACAAAGCTCGAGAGGAACGAATCTAGTGTTATGAAACATGTCAACCAAAGTGTGAAAAGGCATCGTAAATCGTCTTACAAATAGCCAGAAGCCGTATAAAGGACATGGGTTAAAGATTTAGTCAAGAAAGAATGTGCTAAATTTTTTCACGTCGTTGAAACGCGAACACAAATTAGTTACAACAAGAATTGTCAACGTTGACAATGCAAAGGAAACCTGGGAAAGTCTTCCAGAGAAACCAGTTTGTGAAAATACAAAAATGCAGTATTTTGTATGTTTCTTGTGTTACCAATGAATAGTATTCAAAGACACAAGAATGGCATTCAAAAAGTACAATGTGTGGCATTACTGAAGAACCTATTACTAGATAACTGACTAACTGGTGGGCTGTCGGAAACGAAGGATTCTTAACTTAACTTAAATAACATTTTAATGTTTTCCAACGTAGTCTTCCTCTTCAACATTTTCATCCCCTCATGATTTCATGGAGGGAGAAAATTGACGAGCGAGGAAGATTTTGAATGAATGAATTCTGAAGTATGAAGAATTCGTACTTCAAATTTATATTCCCACCGCTAAAACAGTTTTCGAAGTATGTGAATTTTCTTGATAAAAGGCGTTTTTTTTTCCTTCATCTTCTGCAAACGGTATCTTTTCTCACAAATTTCTTCCATGTAGTTGGATTTAAAAGACTAGAATAGAACTCTCCAATTATGGGGTTTATCCTCTAAAGATAACAAGTAAAATTGCTTCAGCGTCGCAAAAGACTGATGTCATACATAACCTTTCCTGCAGACAGTATTGATTTTTTCAACTGTAGCGTTCAACAGCCAGTTTCTCTCCACTGTTTTGACTGCTTTTTTTAATTCTCATGTGTGATAGTGCATTCAGATCTCATCCACGAAACTTTTTCATATGCAATTCTTCATATAAAATATATAACCGGCATGCTCTTTTGAAATGTATACTCTTGCATATTTCATTACTTTATCTGGCCGGCCATCTAATACTATGTCATTTATTTGTTACAAAATTCTGTTCTAATTAGGCAGTTAATATCTAAATTATGGTTTCCCAGTTTCAGGTCTGTTAACCTCTCATTATCATCTCATTGATTACAAGAATAGAGCTTTTGGAGTACACTATAGCTTCACCATCAGAGATAATTTGTGTTGATTTAAATATTGTAAACGATTGACAATACATTGGACAAAATCGGTAAAATTATCTAAGAAATAAATGGGAATTGTAGTTTGCGACAATCTTCAAAACGTTCAGTTCAAATAACACATAAATTTTCTCCTGGTGAAAATTTAAATTAAAATAAAAATCCCAAATATGCTAACGCTAACTTCAAAATGTTGCTTTCGCCGTCATTGTGCCCTCATACCAGCAGCTCTCCTTTCTCCAAGATACAGAGCATTTTTGCTTCCAGGATTCAAACCTATGTGATGTAACATTTTCGGTGTTAGGTAGTAATAGTACTGATAAAACACAGGTTTTCGTATCACACGATAACTGCATAAGCCAATACACACACCTGTGCTGTTCCCTTAATGGACGTCTCTGAAAAGGATTCGATCGACTCGCAAAGGCGGTCAAGGCTTCAGACAAAGGAGCTCTCCCTGCTGGCAGGATATCAATTAAAAGCGTTAAACCATTGCCACCGTGTGTATTCATATCCTCTTCTACGTTATCATGCTAACTGAAGAAAGTGTAGGGCAGAACTGCGCTCAGTTCACACTAAAAGAAGCACATGTTCACAATAAATCTTTTGGAAGTGTAAGCAAGGAGAGAATTGTATATACAGTGTGTAACAAAAAGATATGTCAACTGCGCTTACACAGTGTGATAATCAAGCTAGAAATGCCAGCATAGCTCTCCTGTGGCAATAATCCCACAGAAGAACAGTTGCTTAATACGTATAGTAGGTAAATATTCGTTTTTACTTCTGGATAAGTGGGGTGGGGATGTTGTAACTACTCTTAATTCTTAACTTCATAGTTGTTGTGGTCGTTCTGTACAACGTAGTCCGTTTGTTATGCTACTCACTTCATTGCCTGACGTAGCACCGAACACGTTGTGTCAGTTCTATATATGGACCTCGTTCCATATACATTAAAATTATATATTGAAATGCGGAGTTGGCAGATGCTCATATGACCTATGGAATAGCCAAAGGTGTAGAGAGTCTTCGTGCTCGTATTCTGCAAGGCTACCAGACAATACGAGTTACTCCAGGGATACATCAGCATATCAGGAAGTCCATGTGACGGTAGGTTGATAGATATATTCGCGCTAACGGAAGTCATTTTCAACATTTCATGTGATTTCTGTTTCTGAATATTCTGCTATGTGGTACAGATGTAGAAAAAACGCATCTTACAAGCAAATAAGGCAATTCCAAACCCACGTTCATATTATATTTTTACCCTGTAATATGAGGAATGTTTCCCCAAAATTTTGACATACCATTTTGTTTTGTTACGCCCTGTATAGTAGAACTGCACAAGAGCAACGTTAGTTCGAGGAGCAGTTGCGGTATTCTATCTATTCGTGAGCTAGTTATCAGGATAAGTTAGTAATCTGTAATTACTGAGCACGCACGAGTATAATGCCAAACCATGCTCTTCTTTTCAGAACATAAAGGGGCATTTAGTAAAGAAATTCAGATTTCTCTATACTACAGCACAAGCGATCTGTCCGTCTTTTACTTTAAAAGCACGATCATTTAGCATCGGCCTTTATGCGATGTTTCAGTGAACGATGACTAAATTGTCTGAAGTCTACTCTTGATTGGTTATAGCCCTTTAGTATCCTGAACACAGCGTGATAAATCGTTTAATGATTCAGTTGTGTAATGAATGACTGAGGAATATTTCCTCAAAATTTCTTGTGCCGACTGTACTAACAAATATTAATTGTGCATCAACATTTTTTTTTTAATTTGCAAGAGCACCAAACTCCTATTACAAGCTTTCTTACTTGCTAATTAGCTTTAGCAATAGCAACAGCGATTTTGAACCGTATAGCGATGTTTACTAAATATACTGAAGTAAGAAATATAAGTTAAGACAGTGTAGGGCTAATATTTGATGTTCAATTAATTAATATTCATTGGGATTTTGGGAGGTACATATACTTTTAGAAGTCAAAAATGTATTTTTTTAAATTTTTGTCATGTTAATTTCAAACAAATTTTCAGGTTCATGGGAGTGAAAGGAACTTTTCTACATTTACAAAATTAGTCGCATTATGCTTTACAATATTTTAGCGTCGATAACAATTGGACCTTTAAAAATCAAACATTTATTAGTTTAAAATTAGTGTTGTCGGTGAATTTGTTTAATTACAGTGAAACGACGAACTCTTAGCAACGTAGTAGATCTGTATAAACAGGAATTTGTTGTGTAGCTGTTTGCGTATGTTGATTTAAGAAACGAAAGCACAAGGTGACAATATATACAGTGTTTCAGGAATGGTGGAGAAGGGAAATGTATCAATTTGAGACAGGGAACCCCGTTCTGAATTACTCCAGTCACAGGTCACCAAAACTGCAAAACTTTCATAGGCTACAAAAATATTTACAATAGTCGGTCAAAATGGCATCCCCCCCAGCTTCGACAACGCCGCAGTAAATTCTATCGCTCCACAAGCTGTACAACACTTCGCTTGGGATGATCAGGACTAGCCCTGCCATCTTCATTGAATCACTAAAGTATAAAACACACCATTTGCATTGCATTAGTGCAGTTTCTTTCTGTTATCTGTTTTTAACTTATAACTTGCGACTGAGGAGTTTCCGAACCGAGGTTTCCTATCTGAACATTATACATTTTCCTTTCTCCGATATCCTTGAAATTTTTACCATCATCATGGAAACATCCTGTCGATTGCAATGTTGCATCTATCTTTCAGTCAATTTAGCAAAAGTTCTGTTGAAAAGAAACCTGAAAATGCAGTCATTACATTAACCTGTAAATTTGTCACTTGTTTTTCAAAACTGCTTACATCATAACTTTTGCAGTTTTTAAGATCATTACATGAAACTTTGCATAGACATTCTCATTGAGGTCAGCAATCCAAAATTTGTTCTTTGTCATATTTTAAACAGAAAATAATTAATATTATCGTGCGAAAAAGTGTATTTAAAGCTTTAATATTAGGAAAAAATCCCTACATATGCATTGTTCACATTAACTATTTAGGTGCAGTATGTACATTTAGGCGTTACCTTTATAATAAATAGTTGTGAGTAGGTTTGTAAATGACTTTTTGGTGCTTAGTTAATTTTAAAAGTTAATAATTTCTAAATTTCATAAGTACTGGAATATTTTTATTTCCTATTAAATAGTAGAGTTTAAATATTAGGCACACCAAATTACATTAGCTTACGAACACGGAGAAAGAAAATTGAAAAAAACGTATATATTTTTAAGTGTCAAAGGTGTTTCTACCCTCAGGTTCTAAGGTGCCCTAATTAATTTTTTAAATTAATGTTTAACGCCCGTTTTTACTACTGAGGCACCGCAGGCGGTGGACACTGATGATATATTGGATGAAATGATAAATTGAGGAAGATTTTTTTAAGGAAGGATCCAGGCCTAAGTTTAGCGTACCTCCCCGGCATTTGCCATTTATGATCACTGAGGAAAACCCGTAAAAAACTTCAGTCAGGGAGGATGGTCCTGATGGGATTCGAAGCCCAGACCTCCCGCTCATGAATCCGCACCTTAACGACCTCGGCCACCCGTGGCGGTTAGGTGCTCTAAGGAGGTATAGGAGTTTAACTTTAGGCTCCAATAAATACTTTGTCAAGATCGGTATTCACACTACTTTGCAAGAAGACAGAGCCTTATGGTAGAGCCCTTCGGCTCTACTCCCAGATGGAGTTGGTTAGAATAGAATATAGGTGCCAGTTTTCACGTTTCTATACGAATGTAAAGTAAAAGTTTCTACTACTACTGCTACTATTACTATTACTATTACTACTACTATTATTACTACTATTACTATTATTACTACTATTATTACTACTATTACTACTACTACCATTACTACTACTATTACTACTACTATTACTATTACTACTATTACTACTACTATTACTACTACTATTACTATTACTACTACTACTATTACTACTACTATTACTACTACTATTACTACTACTATTACTACTACTATTACTACTACTATTACTATTACCACTACTATTACTACTACTATTACTACTACTTTTACCATTAATACTACTACTATTACTACTACTATTACTACTACTACTATTACTACTACCATTACTACTACTATTACTACTACTATTACTACTACTACCATTACTACTACTACCATTACTACTACTATTACCATTACTACTACTATTACTACTACTACCATTACTACTACTATTACTACTACTATTACCATTACTACTACTATTACTACTACCATTACTACTACTATTACTTCTACTATTACTACTACTATTACTATTACAATTACTACTACTACTATTACTACTACTATTACTACTACTACTATTACTACTACTATTACTACTACTACTACTATTACTACTACTATTACTACTACTATTACTACTACTATTACCATCACTACTATTACTATTACTACTACTACCATTACTACTATTACTACTACTATTATTACCATTACTACTACTATTACTACTACCATTACTACTACTATTACTACTACTACCATTACTACTACTATTACCATTACTACTATTACTATTATTACTACTACCATTACTACTACTACTATTACCATTACTACTACTACTATTACTACTACTACCATTACTACTCCAATACTACTACTATTACCATTACTACTACCATTACTACTACTATTACCATTACTACTACTATTACTACTACTACTATTACTACTACTATTACTAATACTGCTGCTACTACTACTACTATTATTACTACTACGACCATTACTACTACTACCATTACTACTACTATTACCATTACTACTACTACTATTACTACTACTATTACTACTACTACCATTACTACTACTACCATTACTACTACTATGACTACTATTACCATTACTACTATTACTATTACTACTACCATTACTACTATTACTACTACTACTACTACTATTACCATTACTACTACTATTACTACTACCATTACTACTACTACTACTATTACTACTACTACTATTACCATTACTACTACTATTACTACTACTATTACTGCTACTACTATTACTACTACTACTATTACTGCTACTACTACAACTACTACTATTACTACTATTACTACTACTATTACTACTACCATTACTACTATTACTACTACTACTACTGCTGCTGCTACTACTACTACTACTACTACTACTACTACTACTACTACTACTACTATTACTACCACCACCACAGCTGCTACTATCACAATTGCTACTGCTATCTCTTTTTTTTCGCGTTACTCGTGGTTCTAATGATTCTCATTTGAAAACAAAACTTGGTCAAACCAAAACAATCTGTAGCCGTCACATAAAATAAATTGGTACGTTTTGAATTTTGACATTTCATTGTAACAATTCTTTCTCCACCCGCCATCATTGTTGATAAGTAAACTTAATTTTGAATTTATGTATATTTTGTTTTCATATCTCGCAACTGTTTATAAGATTTTTTATAACACGCCATTCATTTTCATTCTCTTTTTTTCTGGAAATTCTCTTCTTCATGTAAAAACTTATATGTTGAACTGTAAAACTTGAAGGAGAAAGAGAAGAAAGAAGTAGTTGTAGGAGGAATGGGCTTGGTCTTAGAGATCCCCCTTCTTATCTTTCTCTCTCTCTCGCTCTCGCGCTCTCTCTTTCTCTAAGAGCAAAGAGTAAGAAGTTGTTCTGTAAAAAAGGAAAATCAAAGGTAGGCAAGGAGAGGACAGAGGATATATAGGAAAAGAGTAAAAATTGCAGAGAAGGATACTCTCTTTTCTGTATTCTCTCTCTGTCTCTGTCTGTCTCTCTCTCTCTCTCTCTCTGTCTCTCTCTCTCTCTAAACCTTTGAGTCCTTTTATCACGTTGTTACTTGAGATTTCAATTCCTATGATTTGTTAAGGCAGTCTTTAAGATCATAAGGAAGTTCGTCAGAGGACATCACATATGACCGGATATTTTGAACGAGGATATCCTGATATATCTGAGAATCTTTAAAAAAAAATGGCCTTGAATTAAAAAATTGTACTCCTAAGGGGAATAGATTTTTGGACATTTTTTGGGCAAAAATTTAATTTATCGTGACTCCGATTCCTTTTTAAACCTTTCATTATTAAGTTGAATCAACCTGGACAAAATTCTTTTGGTGCTCTTTTACCATTCTAAAAGCCAAGCCATAAAAGTCGGGAGATTAAATGGAAATTAGAACAAAATTAATAATGGAAAAGAAATATGCTGTAAAATATTGAATAAAAAGCCCAAAGAAATTCATGTTCTGAAAATATTTAAAATATTTAAATATTATTTTTCAACTACATAGAGATAATTTATTTCTGGCATAGAAAACGCTTCACCTAAGTAATTTGTTTGACGGTTAACCTAAAGCATTTAATAATAAATGTCCAGTATATTTTTTCAAAACCAAACTTCAAAACTATATCCGAATTCTAAATTTTCTCAACTTTGAATACAAAAATGTTCTCCAATACCTGGAATCTTTCGAATCCTTTTTATAAGCTAAACAACAATAAAAATAAAAGTCGGAAAATCTTCTACTTAAATAAATATATAGTTAAATAACTCGGAGAGTAGATTATCTTATGTGCGTAACGCAGCGTTTATAGAGCTCCTATATAGAAAACCCCGGATGACTGTAGATGGCATACTGAAAATTGAGTGCGGCCACAACGTGAAGCCGGTACCATTGACCTTGCAACAATACACACATACATTATGTGTATATATATATATTGTTTAATACATGTTTTAAGTGAATGAGTTTATTTGTCGTCAGTAGAGTTAGATGCTAATCTGTTAAAAATTTTATCGATTTTTAGGTTAGGATTCGAATGAAAAACATGCGAATATTGGAGTTTTCGAATCGTTTAAAACATTTGCGGAATTTGTGAGTTCGAATGCCCCATCCTTAATCTAACCTGCTTTTAGTCTTAAGCACTCTAAGATCGGTTTGTCGTTGAAGAGACTTTAATAGCTGTAATTGCTGAAGTTTTGAATGTGTCCAATAAGGAAAAAAATCCAAAGAGTTAAATAGCAATTAGGTGCACCATTAACGAAGAGCAAAAGTTTAAATTTATTGAAGAAGCAAGTGCCGTAAATCGAGTTACAAGTAAATCTTGGCAAGTGATCACTTAGCAAGAAGTATGGGAGATGATCTCCCACATAGCCGACTAGATGCATGGGCTGGAACTGAGGGCATCACAGACCAGAAGTAAGCTCTGTGTTTGCCTAAATACGCCTTTAAATACTGCAGTAGGTACATTATCAATTATAATTAACTTTTTGTATGTTTTAAATAGGTGTGAAAAGATAAACTGCTTTATATATCGTAAAAATGTGAACATAGAAAAATGACGCATGATAAATTTGTATGGATGTGTTCGTCACCAAAAGGCTGCGTACTCGCTTTAAATGTGTGTGTCTGTGTGTTCAGTCGTAAATACTGATCTGCATGAAACTCATTAGATCATGTGAAAAATAAGGTTTCTCTATAATTTGCAAACATTACACAATCCCTCCTTTATTTCCTTTATTAATTGATACTAAAACTCTGCTTCGAGTGTTCATACGCTCTGAATCAGGTAGCAGTATTGCTGGTCAGAAGCATGCAAAAAAGTATAACTTGATGACACATACTCTATAACTTCCCTGGTGCTATTGCTTAGTGGGTACGTATCGATATCCTCCTATCTCGATGAAAATTTATATTTTAGATTTTTAGGGTCGCGAAACCCCAATTACAAGTTCATACTACTACATCTGATTCCAACTCCATAATAACTGAATAGGCACTGTTTTGGGGATATGAGAGGTTGACACTTCTAACCACTTATGTGTTTATATGCACAAGAGGGGAAAACCCAAAAAGTATTATATATCCTAGAGCATTAAATTTAAAAAGTTCACACACGTTTAGCATGTGCTTAGGCCTACAAAACAAAAAACATTGCATAAATGTGTACTACATAGTATGTTACTACTCAGTTTGTATGGTATGTTCTCATAAATGTCGCACAATAACGGAGGTGAGATCAAAAATAAAGGAGGGTAGGAATAAAGTGAGAAAAGAAAGCAAGGGGAGGTAGAAAGGGAGAGAGAGAAAGAGGGGAAAACAATGAAAGAAATATAGAAACGAAGGAAGAAAGAAGGGAGAGAGAATGAAAGGAGATAAAGAAAGGAGGGGAAAGAAAGAAAGAAAGAAAGAAAGAAAGAAAGAAAGAAAGAAAGAAAGAAAGAAAGAAAAATAAGGCGGGAAGGAGAAGAAAAAGAAAAATTGAAAGGAGGAAGGTAAAGAGGAAAAAAGAAAAAAAAAAGGAAGGGAAAGATAAAAGAGAATGAAGGAAAGAAGGAAAGGCATGACCCGGCATTGTCATTTTCGCATAGGTGTAGCTCTCTTAAAAAAGTGTTGAATAGGCAAAACGAATCCTGCAGCAATCACATATTAAATTGTACTCAATTTAGCTTAATACGTTACATAAGAGAAAGAATCTTTCATCGTTCATGAGGTTTTAACGTAAGAATTTCCGTGATACAATGCTTGTATTGTTATGGCTGTAATGGAAAGTTTTCCTATGCAATGTTTACTGATAGCGCGATTTTTACCGTATCTTTTCTTAGACTATGAGGTATATAATGAAAACTACTGAGTTATTTTTGACCAGCGCCCGCTGATCAACGCAGCAAGCGGTAGGCTAAGACACGCCAGTCACTTGTCATAATAATAAATAATTCCCACGCTCACGACTACACAAGGACAGTCACAGTTATGTCAACTTGCATTATTTCAGTTTTTGTACTAAAGGTGCGCCAGTGTTATTAATTACGAAGTTTTAGTGAAGCAAATTTTACTGCAATGTGTATTGCATTGCAATGTTGCCACTAGATCATAAAAAAATTAAAGTCTACAGAGATAACCCTCAACTTAGAGGAAGGAAACTTGGGGAAACATTCTTTCCTTTTCAGTTCCCACCATAATTCTCCTACTAGGACTAGATAAATCCCCTAAATTTCCCAAATAGTTATAGGTTTTATATTTAAATGGTGTTTATTCGGTTTTTGTTTTATAAGATATAATTGAATGTTTTAAAAATGTTTTGAAGAATTTGTATTTTAACAATTAACGGAGAAACCTAAATTATAATGGACTCTTCTTAATAAAACTAAATTACATTGATGAAAAACACAGTTCAGACATAAAACACACAAACATACTAAAGTTGCTATTAAATGATATAAAGCGACTCTCGTTTGACTTTTCATAGACTCTAATGTTTGTAATGTTTGCCAGAAGTATGACGCTTCTGCATACTTCAGTTTGCAAGCGGTGACAAACATGTAAAGAATTCGTGTTGAACCAGTCAAACCCAAGGCTGCAGGAGAGGAAAAAAAAAAAAAAAAATGGTCAGAATATGAAAATGTGTAGTGTTCTTGTACCTTGAAACATTTTGGCCTAATTTTCTGAGGAAAAGCTGTAAAACGCAAAGAAAGTTGTTGACCATGAATATTCTGGAAAGTAAAGCTACTTATTATCTCTCTGGCGATGATAAAACATGAAAACTAGTCAGTTGCCTTTAAACAAGTTATCATTCATGCAAGAACAACGTGACTGGCTCGTTATTTTTTTCTCCTCAATTTTTTTGTTTCCTGTGTTGCCTGGTTCAAGTCTTTAGGGCAGGAAATTAAATGAGATGAATTCATTATATTTTAAATGAGTAAAGTTTCTGATCTCTAACGTTACCTCTTGTTTGCTCTTTTAGAGTGAGAAAAACTCCATAGAAAAACCTCACTCAGGTAACGCTTCTTGCCAAAAATCGAACCCGAGCCCACTTACTGGCCCATATAACATGTAGTAAATAAGTGCAAAGTAATAATTGCTAGGTATCTGTATGGAACTCGTTTACCCTTACATTAATTTTCTTCCTTTCTTATTCTGGACTCTGAGGCAATGTATATTCGAGTCATATTACAGTTTTCGTCATTATTGTATATTTTTTGCAATGCTATTTTGTTATGGTTCATTTTCTTCATTCAATTGGATGGGGTTTGCAACCAGACAGAAAAGTTGGAGAATAATTGTATGTGCTGAAGGCTTAAATATTTGTAATATTTCTCGCAATGCCAACCTTTTATGCTAAATACGTTTCTGTTTTCGGTTGAAACATGTTCCATTCATTCTTCCAATTGCCAAATACCAAAACATTATATTAACATTCTGTACAATATTCCTAAAATTGAAAAAAAAATAACAAAAACATCATAGTTTTATAACAATTTCAGATTAAAACCACGAGTTCCTTCTTTTTATCCATTTTTTCTCCATCTTGCTATTTCGCTTCTTCAATCTCCTTTCTTTCATAATTGACCAAAAAAACCTGTTGCCATGTTATTTTAGTCCTTCAAATTTCTCGTTTCTGCAAGTACCAATTATACAATGAGGTTATTTGAATTATGGCAGCGGCAACCGTAAAATGGAGGACAGAGTCGCAGGGCGTAAAGCCAGTATTTTTATTTTAGTATTTATATTTTTACTGAAAGCATAAAATTATACCGTGTTTAAAAGTAGTAACAAAAGTCTGTTATAAGAGATGTTGAAAACGATGCCCCTTGGCGGCAATACATTGCCGGAATCTGCGTAGGAGATTCCTGTATTTCATCTAACCTTTCTTTCATAAGCACACAGCGGTTCGGAACACGTTTCTTATTCTTGAGAGTTACTCTCTCTTGTAACTTTTCAACAAGTTGATCAACTGCTTCTCTACCTGAAATACGATTGCCAGGATGCTTTCTTGCGAATCGCCTTGCCACTTCTCTGCAACAACTCTTTTCACATTATATATATATATATATATATATATATATATATATATATATATATATATATCGTTGAAGACTGTATATAGTGGTATAACTATCGAATGATTAACACATATTTTAAACACCAAGTAACACATGAACGCACAATCGTTTGCTGACAAAGCCTTCCTCAAACTAACTACCAGCTTCTGCCTGTACATGCATTATACGGATTTAACTATTGACTTCTCCCAGTACACTCTGAAATAACTTCACTGCATTACAGAGAATTGTTTTTGGCCTACGTCCGCAACTGAACGGAAGCCGGCAGAGACAAAGTCAAGTCAATGACCGCTAGTTCCTCTTTGAACAAGTTCTTCCATTTTTACTTGCACAACTTTTATCGATAATAACATTCACGCGATATTGGTTTTATATCATAATGTGTTGTACCGTAGCGGGTGGCCGAGGTCGTTAAGGCGCGGACTCGTGAGCGGGAGGTCTAGGGTTCGAATCCCGCCAGGACCGTTCTCCCTGACTGAGATTTTTTGCAGGTTTTCCTCGGTCATCATAAATGCCAATTGTTGGGGAGGTACCCTAAACTTAGGCCTGGAACGTTTCCTTCCTTAAAACAATCTTTTCCCAATATATCATTTCATTTCATGCATCATCAGTGTCCACCGCCTGTGGTGCCTCAGCAGTAAAAACGGGCTTTAAACAACAACAACAACAACAACAATAATAATAATAATAATAATAATAATAATGTGATGTGGAAGCTATTGTAAGTGGTATCCATCTTGCATCTTTTGCTGAAATTCACTAGCAACAATTCTGCTTCCTTAATTGTTTCGATTTCTGCCCTATATTTTTTTAAGTGCCTCTAAAGTGTGAAAGCTACTTTTTCCCTTGTTTTAGTGGTAACAGGTCAATACAACCACTACAGTAAAATGTACTTTACTTACACACCGTAATAACGCGAGCGCACCGATAGCCTTTAGCCACAAAGATTTGAGTTATATCGGCCTCTTAATATCACACTGCATTACAATAGCACAAAGGCTGAAATAATGCAAATTCTCCTGACTCCATGTGCATTCATCAGTGCGAGAACCGTCTATTATTATGATAGGCTGCTGCCGTGACCTTGGACCAGTGCGCGCTGCGCTTAACTGCGGGCGCAGGCCAAAATTAACTCTCCGGAATTTTGGCTACTTACCTTATGGTCATTAATATCTGCAATATCAGCGACGTTATTGAACAGTGCACAGTAAAGCTTTACAGGCGCAGCAACTCACGTTATGTTACGGATTATCTATTGTTCTAATCTCGTGAACGATTAAAAAAAATTATCTAACGCATTAAGCTAAGTTGAATATGATTTATGTAATGTGTGATTGCTATAGATTTCTTTTTCACAAATATATTGCCCTCTCCCGATTGTACTTGCAATAAAAAACCCACATCGTTTTGCTTAATGGTGATTTGAATACTTTCAGCTTATTTTCATATGCAACAAGTGTCTCGTATATGAGCACTGAAAACCCAGAACATTTCCATTTGAATTACTTGTGCGTAAAAAACGTCTTAGCTTGGGAGCTGGTATCATTGTTGTGTATAGTAAGCCTTCAGATGCCGGAATTGCATAAGATTTATTGTTGCGCAGCGCGTGACTAGTTTGTACCCGCCTTTGAGGTTAGGAGGTTGGAGGAGGAGAACAGGGTAGCAAGAGGCTGGAAAGTAGTAGTGAATAATTCAAACTAAACATGGACTTAGCTGTAGCGAAATTTCGCGTTGAGACTTTAGCTTAAATTATTAATTTATTTCTTATATGCTCAATTTTAATTTTGTAAGCATAAAATGTTATTTTAAGCAACTCCTACATTCTCGTAGAGATGACGCCAATACTTTTAATAATAGTAGAAATTATAATATCAATGCTTTTTTAATATTTGTACAGGTAGCTAGTAGAAAATATTGTTTTTCTCTGGATGGCCGAGAAATATAAACTGTATTATAATCTAAAGCGCGGAAAATTCTATTTCTGTATTTCTGTAACGCTGTCCTGATTAGTTTTTTTTTTTTTAACAGTGTTTAACGCTCGTTTTAACTAATGAGGTACCACAGACGATGGACACTGATGACATATGAAATGAAATGATAAATTGGGAAATGCTTTTTTAAGAAAGGAAGCGTTCCAGGCCTAAGTTTAGGGTGCCATCCCGGCATTTCCATTTATGAGGACTGAGGAGGTATTCTGCATATGCCAATAGTATGACCCCAGAGTGTTTCCAGCAACATCTTGCGACTTCGATTGGTGTTTTTCAGCATTCAAACGAGTATTAATATACCAACAACAAACGATGACCTCTGGAAATCTCCGGTATATCACTGCACATCAAAATATCGTAAGAAAAGTCATTTCACTTAATATAAGGTAGGCATGCTATTATAATTTTAGTGGTAACCTAAAACAAATCTCCGTTTTCCGCATTACATATTCTTCTGATATTACAGAAGTATGTACATATTTCAAGCTTTGATATTACATATAAATCCGAGTCCTAACCGAACAGTTGCGCAACTCTCCTGTCTGTCAGTGTTACCTCACAGCAATTAAAAACTACTTAGATAGAATGTGTGGTGAAGCTTTTCTTCATAATGCGTTAAATAGCTTCGATTAGGAAGAGACAATGTTAAAGATAGCCGATCAGTTGAGCTGCTGACACCGAGGAGGAGGTAGTTCAATAGACTAAAACTGAAAGAGATTGTGTGAGGTCTATCAACAGCATCATCTCCTTCTGAAAAGGATCAGATGGTGCTGTGACTTTCTGGTCAGATCAAAAACAATGTCGAACGGAGTGCTGTGAAAGGTTTTTTTTTATACCATAATCCTCTTTCAAAAAAGGAGTCCATGGTGTGACGTAAACCTGGGAGCCGCCGCCAACTAAGCCCAGGTTTGTCCAGTCCAGAGAGACCACGGTTTCCTGGGACTGCTGGTTGGTTTCACAGAGAGAAATACAATGGTCAAAACAGTAGCCTTTTACATAAGCTGGGAGCGGCAATTAAAGAAGGAGACGCGATAGGCTGAACCATGGTGTTCGCTTTCTGTATATGTCAGTCCTAGTGGTGTAGTGGTTACCATACTTGCTTGCCTCCTACTTCCAAGAACGCGGGTTCGAACCCGGCCAGGATCGATGAATTTTTTCGGGCGTAAAAATCCTAAGTATGGCTTCCTTCGGAAGGGAAGTAAAGCCGTGGGTCCCGTGTCGTACATTTACGGCACGAAAAAGAACCTCAAGCCTGAAAGAGAGTCCCTCAGTTGAATGGGACGCTGATGACCTGAGATGTCAAAGAGCGTCCATAAATAAATCAATAAAAAAAAAGGGGGCTTTCTGTATGACAGTGCACACTGTCCAGATTGCAAAGGAATTGGACAGTTCAACCTACAGCCCAGATTTAGCTCCTAGCAATTATTATATTTTCTCAAAATTGAAGAAAGACTACAAAGAAATAAGTAGCAATGATGAGGTAAAGCAAGCCGAATATCAAACTATTTTTTTCAAGGGCATAGAAATGCTTGTTCAAAGTTAAAATAAACGGAGACTATAATGAGTGACACGGTTGTTTTCTTTCTCTTAGTAAGTTAGGACGGCAATTTTTTGATCCTATTTCGTAACAGTAGAAATGTGAAAGTAATGGGACGAGATGAGATTGTTATTCAGCTAATGTCATGTGCCCGCAGAAGCTCATCATGTGTACATTCAACAGTAAGGCTAATGTTGTTAATGTGACAGGACATAACCAGCTTTTGAAAACGCATTCAGTTCTTATTCAAACCGTAGCTCCTTAACTCATACTTTGTTTCTCCAATGGGAGACAATGGCACTAGTGGCAAGATGTGTGAACAGTAATTAGTTCCAGTATTTTACCCTCTTTTTTTTTTTTCGTTTAAATTTAATCATTTTTACAGAAATCGATAATACGGATTTAGTGTAATTTGCAATTAGTCTGACAGCTTTATATGAATAAAGTTTAAGCCTCTGTTTAACGGGATTTACGGATTTAAGTAATAACGAGGAACGATTTGGCGTTTCAAATCGGAGTCTGATAGAAAAAATTCGAGGTCACGGCCTGGATGCGAACCACGTACTATCTAACCAACCAGGTAACATGCTTTCTATGACCACAGTAGAAAGTAATCTTGTTAAAGAGGTTTTATAGAAATTACTCTCAACACATGGGTACTTTTCCCAGGTTCTGAATATAACGATTTGTCATGTATTTATATCACTGGTTTACACAATTTTTGCTGAATGAAAACGTTCATATTTTCTGATTCCTTACCACATGAAATCTTTCAAACCAGCCTTAGTTTTGTCTCATCCGGCTACAGTTTTTCAGAAATCGGTATACGGAAAATAATGTTTTTTTATTATTTGTCCATTGAGCAGATACATAAAATAAACATTCTGAGTTATTTAAACAAGATAATAAATAGTTCACTTTATGAATGATACGTTATGGCTAAATCAGAGCATTGGATCAGAAAAAATTGGCCACAAGAAGAAATTTAGTTCCCGGAGGAAAAAAAATGAAATATGAACCATTGGTTTCTCCTTCTAATGTCCTTCTACCACTTCATATTAAGTTAAGCCTGATGAAGCAATTTATTACTGCTCTGAATAAGGATAGTCGTTGTTTCAACTTTATTGTTACAAAGTTCCCACTGAAAACTGTAAGTAAGATAGCATTAGGTATCGTGAGCTTATGCAGAATGAGACCTTTCCTCAGTTCATGTCCGAGTTAGAAAGTCAGCATGGTTGGCGTACAAAAAAGTGACAGAAAACTTTCCTGGCAACAAGAAACCTGAAAACGATAAAGAAATTGTGGAGGAAATGTTACAATATTTTAAAAATCGAGGATGTAGAATGAGTGTTAAAGTGCATTTCTCAACAGCCATATTGATTACTTCCCTGCGAATTTGGGCAACGAATGAAAAGCAAGGTGAGAGGTTTCGTAAAGACATTAATTAAAACAATAGATATCCGCTATCAAGGCCATTGGGATGTGCCAATGATGACTAATTACTGCTGGTTTTTGAAAAGATCCACTAGTGAAGGATATTCATAACTGAAAAAAATTGAAGTTTTTTTCTCCCTAATAATGAAAAAAGTTTCGAAATTCATTATTGACACATAGCTCTCTTTTTCAATATACTCATTAATACTTAAGTTAAAGTGAAACCTTTTTTGTCTTAGCTTTAAAGTATTAAAACGTAATAATATTTCATAAATATAAGTGCTTATTACATTTGCTATGATTTTGTTTAAAAACTTAACCCGGTAGAGTATAACTGAAAACATTCAGGGCATTCATATTATGTGTGTGTGTGCGTGTGCGCGCGCCCCCAGGTGAAAACATAAAAAAACACTTTTTGTAGACCAATGAATTAGCCAGGAAAGTCTTCTGTCTGTTTATTTCCACTCTCGAACTTGATGATAGGTGAGCCTTGAAGATAACAGCACTATTCATTTGTTTACGTTATATATGTATAAGCAGACACATTCGTAGAGTTGCACTTGGAGCTGCTTCTAAATCTGTTCAATCCACGCCGAGGCCGATGGTGTTTTACGGTAGGGAAAGTTACAAACAGAAGGGAGGTGAAGTTGTAGATCTTGAATCATTTACAGCCTTCATAAGTTTTCTGTCCTTTACATGACCTTCTTGAACAGTAAACTGGATTTGTGTAATGCGAGGGCGGTCAGAAAAGCTCTTTGACTAGTAATGAAGGAACTTGAAGGAATGAGGAACATAGTCTCCGTCAATGTCAATATTTTATTATAGCGAGGCTCCAATACAATTTTTTTTTTCCGGAAGATCTGCAAAATACTCCTCTACAGCTGCAATCGCCTCTTAGTTTTATGAAACTTGATGAACAGCGAAGAAGAGTTTGAGCTTTAGAAACAATTGACAGTCGAAGGGAGTTAAAACTGGGGAGTATGGTGCATGCTGTAATAACCCATACCTAAAATTTCTCAATATCAATTGCTAAAGCATGTATATGTGTAAGTACATTGTCATGAAAATGTTTTTCTTCTGCAATGTAAGCCTGCTCTCGCATTTTCCCCCTTCCAGTTGGTTTTAAAGATTGCAGTAGAACTCTCCGGTTATTGTTTTACACTCCTGAAGCTAAATAGAAAATTCCTTTAGCGTCCCACAAACTGATGCGATGTGATGGTGACTCGTCAGTTCTGTCACTGTTAAAATGCTCCAAATGCTGTTGTGATATTTTCACACAAACGCGTTTTTGATCTATTGCTAGCAAACGTACATTTTGCATAACCCTTTTTCCTGTGCAATTCTTCAAGTAAAATATAATCTGCAGGTGTCTGAAATTTCACGCGCTTTAGCTTGCCGATCATCAAATACCACATCATGTATTTGTTCATGAATTCTAATAAACCTTTCAGACATCCTTCACGTGTCTGATCTTCAAGGCCATGTTTAAATTAAGCAGCCTATGTTTTAATCGTTGAAAATGACTTTTACATTTGTATATGGTTCCCCTCGGCATTAAAGCACCTTTTGGTGTTTTGAACTTTGTCATTGCACGATAGTCAATCTTATTTATTTTTTGAAATACCCACAATATGTGTGCTTTAGAAAGCTGCATGAAATGTGTGAAACAATGATTTTAATAGTTCAAAACAATGTTAAGACAGATGTACCAACATTAAAATAACCATCTTGTCTATTGCTTTGTCACCTATGGTCGAGATCTTTTCACTGTCCTTATGTCTTTTGTGGAGGGTGCGGATTGGAGACAAGGTGCTTGAGTTATGCTTTCTGCGATCCTCCTCACAATGGATTGTCAAGAAACTTCAGCGCTTCTGTTTCGAGCTTCCAAAATAAACCATAATCATTTTTTCATTAAGCAGATGTTTCCTCTCGATATTTCATGTTGATTGTCCTGTAACACGAAAGAAATTGCTTGACGCGATTTTGTTTTTTAAGTTTATTCTTAATGTAAAGAAGTTAACTTGAATAATAATAGGTAATGTCTTGAAACTTAAAGAATTTAGAAAATAATGTCATCATTAGTCCTGCTAGACAACACAAAACATAATGAAGAAGACAGGGCAAGGCGGGAATCAAACCTGGAACTTATTTCTTTGATCAATTTAGTCACCACGTTTGCATACTTAAATCTTAAAAGACCTGTATTCATTTTTTCCCGCCGAATTATTTAATTTACAATTGCTTTTTTTTCCGTCAAAGGAATTTAAAGAAATAATAGTGGTACTGGAGGTAATAATATATTTATTCCAGTGGCACCATTACACTAGACCTTCAACA